>SKCR01002448.1:0-27843 GCA_019454045.1 Zanthoxylum bungeanum
CGTGGACTGATACTGTCTCATATCATCTCAATCCAGGAACTAATCATAGGGACCTCTCTTCATTTATATATCTATGGTGATCTAATCACAAATGATGAGAGTGCAATTTCCTTATTACATAGTTAATTTGCTACAACAACACAATGATCTGTGCAAATAGTGACGCTATGGGTCATTTTGTCCAACATCTAGAACGTGGAGAATTCCCAGAATGAGCTAGTAAGAAAGATAGAACAGTCATTCAGAAGTTGGCTTCCCAGTATGTGAATTTGAAGGGAGAACTGTACAAGAGACAACCTAATGGGATCCAGCTGAAGTGTTTAAGAAATGAAGAAGCTCAGAAGGTGATGGAAGAGGTGCACGCTGGAGTATGTGGACCGTACATGAATGGATTGAATCTGTCTCGCAAGATAGTGAGGCAGGAATTTTACTGGTCAACCATGGAAGCTAACTGTGCAAAACTTGTGAAAAAATGTCACGATTGCCAGGCATACGGCAACTTGAACCATCTATTGCATACGGAATTACACGGACTGTCGGAACCATGGCCTTTCTAAGGGTGGGGTATTGACATGATTGGGGAAATCAGGCCACATGCATCAAATGGGCACCGCTTCATAGTAGTGGTGGTAGAATATTTCTCGAAATGGGTGGAATCCAAGTCATTCTGTAATGTTACGGCAAAGTAGATGGCCAAGTTCATAGCCCGTAATATAGTATGGTGGTACGGAATGCCAATCACGTAGTGATGGACAATGGAGTCCAGTTTCAGGGAGAGAGAAACAAAAGTAATGTTACAGAAGTACGGGATATAGCATCACAAATCATCACCTTACAAGCCACATGCTAATGAGGCAGTAGAGGCGGCCAACAAAACCAAAAGGAAAATACTAGCTAAGATGACAGAAAGCTATAAAGGGCTGACAAATTGCCGCATGCCCTGTGGGGATATAGAACTTCGCTGAGAACAGCAACGAGAGCCACACCTTATGCTTTGGTTTACGGAATGGAGGCAGTGCTGCCAGTGGAAATATAGATACAATCAATGCGGGTACTCGCAGAGGCAAAATTGCCTGAGCAGGAATGGGCCTCACAGAGGTTCGAACAACTAGCACTACTGGATGAGAAAAGGATAAAGGCACTGTACCTGTAGAGACTGCATTTTTGCATAAAGCCCAGTGTTGAGCCTCTTATGGAGGCACTACCCTTTAAGTTGCGAAAGTCTCGGGAAACGGACGTCGGAAGGGAAGAATTCAAGAAATAAATACATCAACAAATTTAACTCGCTATTTGGCCTCGGGTTCGCCCGATTAATCCCTTTTTTAAAATATTAAGCCTCGAACCCCCGCACCCATCCAAAGCCACATGCTCAAGCCCAAAGAACCAAGCCCCCAAGCCTAATCCAAAATAATTAAAACATTTAAAACACATGCCTAAATTAAATCAAATCCAATTAAATTAAAACAAATCAAATCAAATCTCATTCTTAAATTAAATAAATCAAATCAAATCTCCTTCCTAAATTAAGTAAATCATTTTCCTAAACTAAAATAAATCACCTTCCTAAATTGAATAGATCATTTCCTTATAACAAACTAATTAAATATTCCCCATTATTACACAATCTTTATTTCCTACCCATACAAGGAACAGAAACCAAACCTTAAGACGGTTATACCATTCACAACAATAACCAAAAAAAACCAGAAAACCCTTCACGCCCTAACTCTCTTCTTCCTCAATCTTCTTTCTCTCTCTCTAAAATTATCAAAGAAGATCAACCATAAAACACACAACCTTCATCCTTCTCGGCTCACGGCCAAACAATAAACACAAGGACGCCACTCATCCTCTCTCTCACTTCTCTCTCTTTCAACCTCTCGACAGTAGCACAAAGAAACAAAAACCCTAATACTCCCCCTCTCATGAAATAAGACATGGCCTGTACACTCTCTCCCATCCTTTAGCTCCTCATCAACTCATGATCCCTCCAACCAGCTACCTTTTTCTTCTCTCCATACGGTCACACTTAAATACACATCCCAGCAGCCAACACATGCATAAGCTACACACAAACACCTCACCGACCCTTCAACAACGACAAACAACAGCCCATCACGTAAGCAAGAAAACATACAAAAACCTGGATAGCCAACCCACACTCGGCAGTTCACAAAACTATAGACTTGGCCACCCTCTGAACCAGCCCTTCCACTGAGAACAAAAATCAAAATAGCCCTGGATGTAAGACATGAAGCCACCTGGACATGAAGTATCCACCAAACCAACAACAAACTGAAACATACCACTAGCATCCTCACGGCAAGCCCTGAAACCCCCATCCATTCACATAAATCACAGCTCCAAAACACATTTGAATTACCGAAACCAGTAAGACCTGAAGCCCCCCTCAATTTCCAAAATTCACAGCCCTAAAAAGCCCCAAAATTCACGCAAACAGCACCCTTAAACAGTCTATAAATCACGCAAACAGCACCCCCTAAAACTATCCCTAAATCACCAAAAAACAGTAGTAAAAACAGAAGCAAAACAGTAAAAATAGCAACCCAAAATAGATAAAACAGCAGCCCAAAATAGTGAGGCGACGAAGGAAAACATTGACCAGCGAACCAGAAAAATTGCGGAGCATTAACCTTTCCGACGACCACATAACGCACTTCTAAGAAGCGACTTAAAAGGTAAGACCTGAGGGCACCCTTTGTTATATTTTATTTTTTCGTCCTGGAAAAGGCATGCTCGGTTGGATGTAGAATACGTCCAACCATGTATGCGAAGTCCTATATTGAAAACGGCCAAATTCTTTGGTCACATAGTTATTGTTCCGTATTTATTTCTTATTATTAGTCCTTTATTATTTCGCATTTAATTTCCGTTTATTATTGTTTTATTGTTCCGCATTTGTTGTGTGTTATTTATCTTCCTTGTTATTTCGCATATTTGTCTCTTTGGTTATTTATAGTTATATACATTATCATATATGTCAATATTGGGTTCATGATTGCGTTGTGTTAATGATTACTTGTTATCCTTTCGCGGTATATCGGATGGAAACCCATACATAAATTCTGTAGCCGAATCTGAATGGACGGTAGTGCGGTCTGTACTTGGGATACAACTCCACATACCGCTTGAGGAAATGTTCACGCGTATGTTCATGGGATTGTGTGCTCGCTTTTATTTCATTTACTTCTATGTGTGCAAACTTGTTTGTCGCTTAAACTATCTTGTATGTATTGCATGAGACTCAGTTATACTATCGCATAAATCCTTTCATTACAATTGGCATGAGTAAGGTACCATTCTGAACCCAACAGTTTTAGGTCTTCCCTTGTGAAGGGTGAGTGCGGCCTTAAATCATTTCCCAGTACACACTGGGTGGCGACTCCTTTATTCTCTGGTTTAGTCCCCCGCGGGATACTCCATACTCCCGACCGGGCCGCTAGCCCAGGACAGCATCGCCGATTTCTGTGTCCTACAGTCTGGCGACTCCACTGGGGATAGAGAATCGGCCCCGAAATAATGTCTCATAATGTTTGTGATTTTTGCTTTATTTAATCATGTCTACAAGTGGGTTATGACCAAAGGGTTTAACCAAAGGCATTATTAGAGTTGGGTAATTATTTGGTGTCTTCCTTCACTCACTACCTTTTCATATCCAAAAGGAAAAACTGTTAAGATATTTAGATAATCATTTACTCAACGTTTACCGTGATGGACTAATTTGGAGGATCCATTATTTAAGTGAGTTCGCTCCACCTTCCCTCTGGGGAATTTTCAATAAGAAATCCATTTGACAGTCATTCAAGTATCATCACTCGTTGGCACGTACCTTAGCATATAAAAAAGGGTGCGCTCACTTGGTCGTCCGAACCCTATAAACCCTTCGCCGATGGGAGCCTTTGTCTACACTCCTATAAACCCACATGTGAACCATAGTTGGCCAATAGAAGCCATCCCTTTATGCTTGTGTTTGGGACCATCTGTTGGATAATATGACCCATAGCGTCACTATTTGCACAGATCATTGTGTTGTTGTAGCAAATTAACTATGTGACAAGGAAATTGCACTCTCATCATTTGTGATTAGATCACCATAGATATATAAATGAAGAGAGGTCCCTATGATTAGTTCCTGGATTGAGATGATATGAGACAGTATCAGTCCACGAAGGATTAATCATTAAATATCCTAGCCGTAGTATTATCGAGACTGGACATCGATAATGCGGAATAGGCTAGTATTGCACTTGTGCGCGTTGTGATGGCACAACGACATAGTTCTCATATATATAAGTATTGGATACTTATGCAAGTGCGATAGGAGGTCGTGTTTCACCGATGGTACGGGAAACAGCTTCGCTCTGGATAGACCCCTCGGAATCCCATTGGTATTATGACGATGTGTCTATGGGAGGCCGAAATCAAGGTAGGTGTGTATAGTCTTAACCTGAGACTTACATCGCTAATGCTTACGACAATCGATATACTTTAGTTGAGGTCGTCTAGGACTGTAACTGGTTCTGTGTACGCCAATGCCGGGTATATTGAGAATCGTAGTGTATTGGATGTGATGTCAAGACGGAAGTGTCACTCCAGTCATAATGGAGATGATGTCACGCAGGATACGGTATTAGTGCTCTTAAAGTGATGCGCATCCAATCATGATATTATGACCAGGTCATGAATATCCGATTATAGAGACTAGTTACCAGACATCCGATATGTGTTTCGGACGGGGCAGACACTTATCCAGCCCCAGCCCTAGCACGTGACTATCCGATACTGGGCCGATATGCACAATACATTAGTATACTACGCTTGATACAGATCTTAATATTCTTAAATGGATATGTCCGGAGAATTGGGTAGACTTGGTGCTTTGCTAGGAGTCGACCTTGTCTCGTAAATCGGTAGAACGTAGTACTTGGTACGTACGTGATTCGGACACTCCGACGACCGTATTTACTGCCAGATTATCCGGGGATCTCATGGGTCGCTTCCCGATAATCCACCGATGACGCACAACTCGCACTCTTGAATAATCTGGGATTATACAGAAGAGAGAGAAAATTAATCTAGGATTAATAACGGAGATATTTTATCTAGGATAAAATGTCGTCTAAAGAGAGAGAACGATTAATTCTGAATTAATCGATGTATTAATATATTCGATATATTAGACGAGATTAGATTTCGACGCGGAATTAAAATCAGATTTTAATTCGGGCAAACGAGTTAATTTAGAATTAATTCGTTAGCGACGTAAATAATAATTTCGCTAGGCGCAATTATTTATTTAAATTCGATTTAATTAACGTCGCGACGTAAGCTCGGTATTTCGGAAATATCGAACCCGAACGCGTGAGTGCACGTGGGCCCACTTTCATTTGGAAACGTGTGGGGCCCACATGACACATGTCATTCTAATGCTTTGCATGTAGATTGTGTACATTGCACTCAAAGTCATTGCATGGAGTTTGAGTGTTTGACACTCTAAACCATTGCATGTTATGTGTCATAATTTTATTATTAATTTAATGAAAATTATGGCATAAATATAAATTGATTTTTGGTAAATCATTTGACAACTTAATACACAATTCAAACTCTCTCTTTCTCTCTTCTTCTCACGCCCAAACTGAAAACTTTGGACTGGTTTTTGAAGCCAAAAACCGTGAGCAAGGGAAGCCAAGAGTTGGGTTTTCATGGTGAAAACCGCAAGTGCTAGCACACTACGAGTCTTGCGAAGGTGGTAGGGAGGTTCAACCATGAGCCGGGATCCATCCAACGAAGCTAGGAGCTCAATTTCTTCACTCAAATTTCTGTTTTGCAGTGAGCATGGACTGGTTGCAGTAAGCTTACCAAGGCAGTACGTTTTTGGCATGATTCGTCTTCATATCGACATAACCGATCAATGTGAGTATTCCGCTACCTCCGTTGGTGTATTCACGCATTATTTCATGTCTTGTTTGATCTTGGGACCTTAGATAATTACCAACACCATCATCATTTGGATTCATTTGGACTTTTTGTCATGAGGTATGAGCTTGTTGGGCCATTTAAACTAGGACGAGTTCGGGTCTTATGACGATTGGGCCAAAAGTTTCTAAAATGCTGATGGGCCATTTTGTGTTTGGGCCCCCTATCATTTGAATTTGTTTAGCCACATTATCACAAAAGTGTAAATTTGTTGGGTCTTTTTCAACTGGGACAAGTTTACACCTCGCAATGATACGATTGAATACTTTAAAATGATAACGGGCCAACTTGTATGAAAACCTTAATGTACTTAGAAGATCCAAACATGATCCAAATATGTCAGAAGCATGAGTGCGATATCTGTTTTGATAACCACATGCATATTATACCTCATACATCTCACGCATCTCATACATCTCATTCATACACGCATCATGTTAACCCTGTGTCCTAAAAGCCATCATAGATATCTGTTGGGTTAGAGAAGGAAGAAAGATTTGTCAAGATGAGTTTAACAAACATGGATATCGGGGAAAAGAAAACCGAGGAACAAAAAACTTTACAGCAATAATAAAAAGACAATTGGGGGGCCAACAGTAAAAAAAGTGAAAGAAAAAAAAATAGAGAAGAAAAAAAAAAGAAAAAAAAATTTGTCTGTTCTTAGTCCTTAATAGTTAGGCATAGGTCCAATGATGAAATCGTTTGCTTTAGGGAGAAATCTTAGAAACGATAAACTCTTGATGTGCTTTTATCTGATACTTTGAGTAATTGATCTATGTTAGACTCGTAAGCACTTGATTATGGTTCTTAGGAGTGAAAACCTGAGTAGTTAGCAAAGTGACTAGTTGAAGAAATTGTAGGTCGGTGAATGACCGTTCGCCTAAATGTCTATCATGATTTGCTTGTGTTATGATGTGTGATATGGTTGAAAAATAAAATAAAAGTCTCCAAAAGAAATGAATTAAACCACCTATAACCGATAAGCGTGAAGCTACCCATGGGCGAGTATTAGGACCACCAGAAGGAGAAATGTTACCTTAAAGGGTAGGTGTGTTGAAAAAAAAATAGACAAAATAGAAAGAAAACCATACCACATTGATCATAGAAAAGCAACTGTAGGCATAATTGAGACATCTAGGTTGGTTTGACCCATCGATCCCAATTTTTTGACGAAATCATTGAGTTTGCTTATCTGGGATGAATCTGCAAAGGAACCTTTGCACACACATACTTTGAGTCTGGCTTAGATCATTTATTCAAAGACTTGGATTTGAGTTGCGTTAAATATTTTGAAGGTTCTCTGGTTTCAATACTGTGCATTCTTTTAGGGCAATAATATGTGTAACTATTGGGACTATTTCGTAGCATGTGATATAATATGACGATATGGAATGCCACATCACATGGTTCACCTGGACCTCTTACGAGCAATGAAGGACAAAAAAACTAAGTCTGGGGGCGACCAGTCTACCACCCCACGAATAAGGGATATATCGAGAGCTTGAGCAATAAGACTAAAGAGAACTAAACAATCACCATAAGAGAATCGGCAGAAGGAAATTATAAGCAGACCCAGGGGGAGACCAGAGACATTTGTAGGCGAATGGCACCAAGGAGCACAAGGAAGGCCTAACCCATCGGAATAGGAAATACATCCATGCATACATGCATACACGTCACATACACGCATTTTTTGTTTTGTTTTTGTTCGCAGGTTTTGAAAAAAATGAAAAAGCGGCAAAGACAAGCAGTTTCAAGAATATCCCGATAGCTCGAGCATATAAGAGAACAAGTTTCGTATCCTACGTGACTGATGAGTGGTAAATCTATTACTATTTCCCACTCATTTAACCTTATATTTTGTATAGTTTCTTGAGTATTATGAATATTTTGAAGTGTTTTGTGTTATTTTGTAGATAAATAAAGTTTCAGGACATTCTGGAGGTGATTTGGGCCAAAAGAGTGAAAATTGGACGAAAAGGGCATTTTCGGTAAATTCCCGCTTCGCGAAGCCTAACATGCGCCGAAAGTGCTAACGTGCGCCAGGTCCACAAATCAAAATCTGACAAAAGTTGACTTTGCTAATGTGCGCCGGGTCCACAAATCAGAATCTGAGAAAAGTATACATTTCTAATGTGCGCCGTGCCACGTGTCACCATCACAGCCGATCTGCTAAAATGTGTCGTGCCACGTGTCAGCATCCTACGGTGCCGACAGTCTCTTTCCAACGTCACCGCCATGTCAACATCAATCATTGAGTATCTAATCCTTATCTGACACGTGGCGGATAAGAATCTCATCGACTAATCAGAAGTCGCCACGTGTCACAATAATTGAAGCCCAACCACCTCACCACGTGTCACCTTATCAGCTTATCCAGAATCTGCAAACCGACGAACCAGAGCATGCCACGTTGACAGAAGCTGGCGTAGCGACGCCAAAGCCCTCAGCATCGCGACGCCCGAAGCCTACCCGCGCCTATAAATTCAGCTTCAAATTTCAGAATTTGTTGTACCACACTCTCTCATCTCTTTGATGTAAAGAGAGAGTTTCTCTCTCTAGTTTCTTTTAGTTTTTTGTTTTTTTTTTTTAGTTTTTTAGTTTTGTAAATAATTTTAATTACGTTTTGTTAATATAGTAATTTACTTTTTTACTTTTTACAGTTTTTACTATTCACTATGATGAGGTAATTTCCCCAGCTAGGGTGAAAGGTAATTCTTTTACTATTACTATTTAGATTAATCTCCCTTAAAAATAATATATTCACTATTTAAAATATTGACTTAAAAAGGATACCTCCAGATTGGTCGGTTGGTAATTCATTTTAATCTGGTTTAAACCTGACTAATAAAGGATACCGCCAGATTGGTCGGTTGGTAATATTATCACAAGTTTATATATTATTTTATGGGAGATATCTAAAATAGTAATTAGTTAAAGTAATTCTTTTTACCTTAGCATTTTATTTTATTTTACTTTTCAGCTTTTACTTTATGTCTTTTACTTTTCAGTATTTTTACTTTATGTCTTTTACTTTTAAGTTTTTACTAGCCCTTGTTATGTGTTAGTTATCTGGGGTGGTGATGATTTCTAATATCACTGGTTTATAATGGGTTATTTTATAGTTTGGGTAATTTAAAAGTTTACTTATTAAGTCTTAAGCTTAATGCTTCTTGATGTCTGATCACCAATAAGATTGATGTGGTAAATCTAAAATGAAATAGACATAGGGATTTTAGGTTTCAGCCTTAGACTTAATAGCCCACGATCTTCCTTGAGGATAGATAACCCTTTAATAGATTTCCTTACAGGATAGACATATACCTGTCGGGCGGAGGTAGCCATAATTGGAACTTAAACTTAATGAATCCAGATAATTGGTTGACATAGACATATGGTTCAATTGGGTTAAACTGGGTATTTGCGTCTGACCATCGACATAGGCTTTTGCATAATTTAGTGTTCCAAGTTAGTAAACTAATTTATTACACAAACATGAAATAACCACTTCATCTTTTAAATGATATTAGAATGATTCACAGCCCTAGATCTTTGAGTCTTTTGTTATTTTCGTTAGTATTTTCTTTTGTTTATTTTTATTTATTTTAATTAAGGAAAACCACAATCACATTCAACCAATCAAACAATCATTCTCTTCTCCCTTTAATTAGATATTTGTAAATAAATAGATTCAAAAATTAATAACAACAGTAGGAATTAAGTCCTCGTGGGATCGATATTTTTATACTACTTGAACGATATGTGCGCTTGCGTTATACGTATGTGTTTGCACCGGTCAAGTTTTTGGCGCCGTTGCAGGGGGCTTATTTTTTCTTGAGTTATTAATTTTGAAGCTATCTAATTTACTTGTATCTAATTTTCTTTTATCTGTAATTTTTATTTCTTTATTGTATTTTCAGGTGATTGAAAAATGGAACATTATTGGGAGATTGAAAGATTACGAGCTTTACAAGAAGATACACCCCAAATCTGGGAGCAACAGTCCGATTTTCTGAGGCTTGTTGTCCAGCCCAACAATTATCACTAGATGCCAGAACCAAGCAATACTACATTTACTCATCAGAATGAAATAGGGAGATGTGTAATTTGTGATGGTAACCACCAGAGTGATCAATGTATAGACCTTTCAGAGTGGCATAATTATTGGAATCATTCAAGGAACGAAGAACCATCACATTTTCCATCTTATCCACCATCTACCTTCGATTTCCATCAACAATCAGAACCATCAAATGAAGATCAGTTAATTCACATGCTCAAAGATTGGCTCGAAGAACGGGAAGCTCAATTAGATGCACAAATTCAGAGACAATCAGAATTCCTTGAAAGGATGACAGATCAAATGAGACAATTAACAGAAAACTAGAACATCAAACCTCAATAAGCATTTTTAGATGACACTGATGAAGCCTTCGAGTACCCATAGATCCACAATGACACCTTAACAGAGGATGAGGCTGAGTAGTATCAACAACCAGAGGTATCAGTTCAGGAACCCGAACCGACAAAGTCTCAATTTGACTTTTATTATTCAGATTCTGACGAGGATGAAGCTGATCTATTTGTACCAACTATACCAACAACGGAGGATCAAACTTTCAATCCTCAAAATGAAGATCTTGGAGCATGCTTTACCTTGATGTTTGAAGAAGATCTACCTGAACCATCCATTCCAGTCGTATCGGAGGATGAAAACCTAATGTCATAAACATCTTTTCATCCTCGGGTTGACAATTTTGAAGCATGTATTTCACAGATGACAGATGAAAAACTGAATACAAGAATTTTACAATACATCTGTGAAGAAAAGGTGGAACAAGAAGCAGAGCAAATGGAGGAGCAAATGTCTGACCTTAATAAAGATCCATAGCATTCAGGAGAAACATCGTTGTTTTGGGGAGTACAAATCAAAGATATCACCCAGAAGCTTGACAGAATGGAACTCCCATTCCAAGTCAAGCACCATATGAGACCTCCTGATTTTCTTTCTTTCTTTGCAGGAATCACTGGAACAACAAGGAGCAAAAAGGTGGCACGAGCACTGAATGAGACAAAACTCTTTTTGTCACTTTACCGTTGGAAGAGACCCTTCAAAAGCAACGCTCACGGGATTGTCTTTAATCAGACATCCAAAACGACATTGAAACCTCCTTGACATATGAATTTCAGTCACGTCTGGCTGAAGACGAAAAATTTAACGCTAGCAGGGAGGCAACCCATGCAATTTGTTGTAATATTTTGTGTATACATGTTGTAGAATTTTTTTAATTTTGTGTGTTATTTTTGTAGGGAAAAGCACAAACGGAGCATTTTTAGATAGAAGGAATGGTGTTTGGCAAAAAAAATGAAAGTTAATTCATTACCAATGGTTGAATAATGAATTGATTCTTGAGACGCATCCTAATGAATATATACTAAACGAGTGGCATATTGCATACACAATTTTGTTGCCTTAATTATTGCTTTGATTTGCTTTTCTGTTGTAATTATCTTTATTTTCGTAGACAGGATCCAGAATTTTTGACCTTTCACGATTCATTTTGTTGTTTAGCTAATAAGCTTCCTCTGGAAGATACTAGTGCTATTATTACTCACCCGTTTCAGGTACTATAAATTCAGCTCGTCATTGCACTTTGGAACGCATCCTGATTTTTGAAAGAAATACATAAAAAATGGAAGCCACTTCAAGAAGATGAGTTGAAAACATCTGCGTGTTTTGAGGTACTAGTGTTGGTACTAAGCCACAATACGTAGAGGCAGCACAAGAATTGGGTCGAGTCTTAGCAGCAAGGAATATGCACTTAATATATGGCGGAGGCAATCTTGGACTAATGGGGATCGTTTCAAAGGCTGTACAGGAAGGAGGCAGTCACGTTTTGGGAATCATTCCAAAACCTTTGGCAGACGAACAATTAATTGGACCAATAAATGGAGATGAACGCATTGTATTAGGTATGTCTGAACAAATCCATGAAATGATCAATACTGCGGATGTGTTTAATGCGTTACCAGGTGGGCTTGGAACATTTGAAGAAATGTTCACCGTAGCATCATGGGCACACTTAAACATTCATCGGAAGCCCATTGAGTTACTTAACATTGAGCATTTCTTCGATTTTCTGTTTGTATTTCTTGCGGAAGCCAAAAGACATGAGTTCGTCACAAAATCTGTTCAAGATATTTTCCTGACTGCTACAAAGGCCGAAGAATTAATTGACCAAATCCTAGCCTTTTAACCAAAACTCGACCCCATTCTTTCCAAGTTGAACTGGTCAGATAGCGATCGTGGTAAGAAGCGTAAATTGGGCATAGATCTTAATCGGTAATTTTTCTATATTTCAGCTAACCAGGTACTACCTTCTAAACTTTTCTTTTACTGTTTAAGACATTGGGGACAATGTCTCATTTAGGTTTGGGGAGGGAATTAGTTTATCAGTACCTTGTTTTTAGTTGTGTGTTGTTTTTATTTTTAGTCCAAATTTTTTTTTCGAAAAATACAAAAAAATTCAAAAAATTACAAAAATATTTTTTTTTGTTTTTTTGTTTTTATTTTGACTAAAAAGGTGAAATTGGTAAGAGATAGCTGAGTAAGGAGTTTCCACTCCTGAGACGTATCTCAAACCTATTTCGGAACAAGTTAATTTTTGTTATTTCATTTTAAATTATTTAATTTGTAAATTCTCCATAAAACGGACTAAAATGGATTTTCATATGCTCAGTTGACAGGTATTATCAACATGCATAGTAACATACAGACATGAGTTGTAATTGAAAAGTTTATAATATTTAATGCTCTAGTTTAATTGGAGAAAGCATCTCAAAAAGTGATGGAGTAAAAAAAAAACGTATGAGATCCGAGTTATTAAGTCTGTAAGGGTGTTTTAACACCTAGTACCCTAAAGCCAACTGGTTTGGGAGTCACTGGCCCAAAGCTCGTTATATGGATCAAAGATGCAGAAAAAATATATATATCTGAAGTCTGAGTAATTAAGTCTGTAGGGGTGTCTTAACACCTGGTGCCCTAAAGCCAACTAGTTTGGGAGCCACTGATCCAACACTCGCTACATAGACGGAAGATATTGTATATAAATAAAAAATAGAGAAAAATCAAAGAAAAATTTAGAAAAATGAAAAAAAAAATTATTCCATTGCTCCAAAAAGGTGTGAAATCTGATAGAACTTTAGGACAAAAATATTACTCTCTTCTCTACTGCACTTATGACTGTTATGGGCAAAAATGAGTTGATTAATATCTTGTTGGATGTGTATATGAAGAATGGTAAAAATAATCTGAGAATTTACTTATTCTGTAATTTATAAAGAAACAAAACAACTAGTAACTTGGAGTAGAAGTTTCACCAGATTAGTCACTAACATCTTTATTCTATTTTCGCTTGTCTTTTTGCTTTTGTGTGCATTAGTTTCACTACCTTTTTACTTTTATAAAATGTTTGTGGGTAGCATTGCTGTAAACCCTCACGAGACTACAACTCGTCCACTAGGGACACCTAGGGGTTTAAAGGCTTGTTGCATACGCTAAAAGCAACCGTGATCCCTATGAAAGTGGCTTAGTTAAATTTTATTTTAAAGATGTTTATGTTATTTTATTCTGTGTTTTGCTCGAGGACTAGCAAAATGTTAGGTTTGGGGCTGTGATGAGTGGTAAATCTATCACTATTTCCCACTCATTTAACCTAATATTTTGTATAGTTTCTTGAGTATTATGAATATTTTGATGTGTTTTGTGTTATTTTGTATATAAATAAAGTTTCAGGACATTCTGGAGGTGATTTGGGCCAAAACAGTGAAAATTGGACGAAAAGGGCATTTTCGGTAAATTCCCCCGTCCCGACGCCAAGACCTTCACCGTCGCGACGCCTAACATGCGCCGAAAGTGCTAACGTGCGCCGGGTCCCCAAATCAGAATCTAAGAAAAGTTGACTTTTCTAACGTGCGCTGTGCCACGTGTCACCATCACAGCCGATCTGCTAAAATACGCCGTGCCAAGTGTCAGCATCCTACGGTGCCGACAGTCTCTTTCCCACGTCACTGCCACATCAGCATCAATCATTGAGTATCTAATCCTTATCTGACAAGTGGCGGATAAGAATCTCATCGACTAATCAGAAGCCGCCACGTGTCACAATAATTGAAGCCCAACCACCTCGCCACGTGTCACCTTATCAGCTTATCCAAAATCTGCAAACCGACGAACCAGAGCGTGCCACATCGACAGAAGCTGGCGTAGCGACGCCCGAAGCCTACCCGCGCATATAAATTTAGCTTCAAATTTCAGAATTTGTTGTACCACTCTCTCTCATCTCTTTGATGTAAAGAGAGAGTTTCTCTCTCTAGTTTCTTTTAGTTTTTAGTTTTTTTTTGTTTGTTAGTTTTGTAAATAATTTTAATTACGTTTTGTTAATATAGTAATTTAATTTTTTACTTTTTACAGTTTTTACTATTCACTATGAGGAGGTAAATTCCCCAGCTAGGGTGAAAGGTAATTCTTTTACTAGTACTATTTAGATTAATCTCCCTTAAAAATAATATATTCACTATTTAAAATATTGACTTAAAAAGGATACCGCCAGATTGGTCGGTTGGTAATTCATTTTAATCTGGTTTAAACCTGACTAATAAAGGATACCGCCAGATTGGTCGGTTGGTAATATTATCACAAGTTTATATATTATTTTATGGGAGATATCTAAAATAGTAATTAGTAAAAGTAATTCTTTTTACCTTAGCATTTTATTTTATTTTACTTTTCAGCTTTTACTTTATGTCTTTTACTTTTTAGTATTTTTACTTTATGTCTTTTACTTTTAAGTTTTTACTAGCCCTAGTTATGTGTTAGTTATCTGGGGTTGTGATGAATTCTAATATCACTGGTTTATAAGGGGTTATTTTATAGTTTGGGTAATTTAAAAGTTTACTTATTAAGTCTTAAGCTTAATGCTTCTTGTTGTCTGATCACAAATAAGATTGATGTGGTTAATCTAAAATGAAATAGACATAGGGATTTTGGGTTTCAGCCTTAGACTTAATTGCCCACGATCTTCCTTGAGGATAGATAACCCTTTAATAGATTTCCTTACAGGATAGACATATATCTGTCGGGCGGGGGTAGCCATAATTGGAACTTAAACTTAATGAATCCAGATAATTTGGTTGACATAGACATATGCTTCAATTGGTTTAAACTGGGTATTTGCGTCTGACCATCGACAGAGGCTTTTGCATAATTTAGTGTTCCAGGTTAGTAAACTAATTTATTACACAAACATGAAATAACCACTTCATCTTTTAAATGATATTATAATGATTCACAACCCTAGATCTTTGAGTCTTTTTTTATTTTCCTTAGTATTTTCTTTTGTTTATTTTTATTTATTTTAATTAAGGAAAACCACAATCACATTCAACCAATCAAACAATCATTCTCTTCTCCCTTTAATTAGATATTTGTAAATAAATAGATTCAACAATTAATAACAACAGTAGGAATTAAGTCCTCATGGGATCAATATTTTTATACTACTTGAACGATATGTGCGCTTGCATTATACGCGTGTGTTTGCACCGGTCAGTGACCATCATCTCCACTATGACTGGAGTGATACTTCCATCTCGACATCACACCCAACACACTACGATTCTCAATATACCCAGAAGAGGCGTACACAAAACCTGTTAAAGCCCTAGACGACCAAAACCAAAGTATATTGATAGTCACAAGTATTAGAGGTGCAAGTCTAAGGTTAAGACCAAATACCCCGACAATGATTTTGGACTTCCATAGACACATAGTCATACTACCAATGGAATTCATAGGGGGTCTATCCAGAGCGAAGTTGTTTCCCGTACCATCGGTAAAACACAACCTCCTATTAAACTTGCATGAGTATCATATACCAAAATATATGAGAACTATGCCGTTATGCCCTCATAACGTGCACAAGTGTAATACTATTCTTTTACGCATTATCGATGTCCAATATCGATAATACTCTGACTAGGGATATTTAATGATTTATCATTCGTGGACTGATACTGTCTCATATCATTCTCAATCAAGGAACAAATCATAGGGACCTCCTATCATTTATATATCTTGGTGATCTAATCACAAATCATAAGAGAGCAATCTCCTTTGTCACATACTTAATTTGTACAACAACACCGTGATCTGTATAAATAGTGACGCTATGGGTCATAATTGTCCAAAAATCTCCCACTTGGCCTATAGCCAGTCACTCGAGTGTCTTACACCCGAACTATGTACGATTGGCTCAAATTGCTGAGAAAAAGGCTTTCGTCAGTGGATTCGCATGATTATCATCTGATTTGATTTATTCGATCATCACATCGCCACGATGTATGATTTGAACGAATCAGATGACTATCGAAGTATGTATCTGGATCGTTGATGAGACCATTAATTCTTTAGCGTGCGTTGTAGCCTAGCTCAGCTGCTAACAGAACTATTCCTAATCCAATTAGGATTTATTATCGACCCAGAAGGCTTCTATTGCTGCCTCAGCTGCAGTAATAACCCGCATTTGTTTTTTATTCGGTAACAGTATCTTGCTTGGAAGATTTCCAGCTCATTGTGCCGCTATTCAAACTGTATAGTACCATTTGCGACTTTTTGTCGTTTATTGGTTGGGAAATTTGCAGCTGTGTACCCAATCACTTCAAGTTATCATTCTCCATGGTTTAAGATAGCATCATTAGATCTCTAAGATAATAAGCATGTTCTTAATATTAATCCAGTGACTATCACATGGATTGGCCTGTTTGTGACTCCATATGCTCAAAGCGTATGAGATACCAGGTCGCGTACATTTTTCAATGTACGATTTCTCGGAGAATTTTCTCGAAAGCCAAGCTTTCGCCGATTGTTTTATGGGAATATCATTTCCAAGAAATGATGTATTATCATTATTTATAGGACAGCCACTGTCAGTGCGCTCCCACTAATCTCCTTATATACACAAGAATCATTTCGTTTTGAAATATATCATACACCATTATGATTACATCAAAACGATAATTCCAAGAACTTAATGCTTGCTTCAATCCAAACATTGATCGATTAACTTGCAAACCTTGTTTGCTAGTTTTGGTACGACAAAATCGACAGGATGTTTTAAACATCCTCCAAAAGGTTTCCTTTTTAGGAAAGCGATTTTCCCGTTCAGCTGACATATTTCATAAATGAAACATGCAGCATTAGGAAGCATTATCCAAATGGATTTACCGTGGCAACAGGTAAAAGGTTGAATCGAAATCAACATAATGTTGATAACGATACCTTTCCGCTAAAAGCCTAGCTTTATACGTTGGTATGTTGCCATCCATGTATGTCTTCCTTGAAGACTTATAAGTACCAATAGGCATAATGCCTTGCGGTACATCAACTTGTATCTAAACATAGTTGATATACATGGAATCCATTTCGGACTCATGACACTTTGTCAAAATAGGGAGTTGATACCTTGTATCACTTCCTCATATGTAGTCAGTTGGTATACCTCAAAAGATAGACATCTTTATGAGGTAAGATCAGAAACCCATACTCCAGGTTGTTTTCTGACTCTTTCCGACATACGCGGTTCTTGTGTATTCGAAGATTATGGTATAATTTCATCCTTGATTAAATATTTGTGTTCCAATAAGGAATTGGTGCCATGAATAGTATTACTCTGATTTTCATCGAGTTTTACTATCCTCCCACTTACCACTGCATATAGGTATTCCTCTTAGGAAAACCGCATGGCGAGCAACAATTAAAATTGTTCTCTTGTGAGTTGTATAAGTACTATACTTATGGTTTCCCTTGGATAACCTACAATTGACACTTATCCAATTTGGGTTCTAGTTTGGTATCATCCAAACATATGCCTATCATACCCAAATTATCAGGAATGAGAAGCCCGATTTCTTTCATGTTCATATCTAATATGAAATCTGTCAAACAGATATTTTTATGGAACCTTATGCTAAATAAGTTCTGCACTACTAATGCTTATCCGTTGAAGGAAATGGTGGCTCAGAGCGACTCATGATTAACCTTATCATGTCCAACAAAATCCGGTTACTCATGTCGGACACACTGTCAGAATGACGTGTTCCAGGAGGAGTCCTCTTTGAAAGAATACCATACTCTATCAAGTATTGAGAAACTTATTGCTTAAGTATTTTCCATTACGGTCTTACCGTGACGGTATAATACTGTAGCCGATCTGTTTGTCTATTTTGTGTCGAAACTTTTAAAGGTTTCCGATTTGTGTTCCGAAAGAAACACATAACCATAATGAGATGCCACATCCGTAAAGGTCACGAAATATTAATATCTACATCTAGCCTAGCTAGACATGGGCCCATTTGCTTCACTATGAACTAGGGCTAACAGGTCGGTGGCACTTGCACTTTTACCAAGTAAAGGTGTTTTTAGGCATTTTGCCCAATAAACTAGATTTGTAGACATCATTTGAATAGAATCAAATTTGTCCTAGTACCCACTCTTCGAAAGTGTGGATATACAAGTCTTGTTTAATTGTGTCCCAGACAACAATGCCACTTTTAAGTCGCAACTGATCAAATCAGATTTGAGCTATTTGTTTGTCGTATTATACGTTTGAGATTTATTTATATTCAAAATATAAATATTGTTATTCACATCTAATGTGTTTATCTCAATATCATCTTTATATAATAAAACACTTTAGTGTTCTAGGATATAAAGGTAAATCCGCAATGGATTATACACTGATATAGAGATAATGTTCCTAGTCAAACTAGTTACATTATAACAGTTTCCTAATTTAAGTATATACCTGAAGGGTAATTCCTAAACTTAGGTATCTACGGTTAAAATAGCGACTTTCGTCCCATTTCCGATTCGCAGTTTTATCTCTATTGAAGTCAGTATCCTGCTCATAGCAGATTCTGAACATCAATACATATATTTTATGTATCACATTAAGTATTTAAAATCTAATCTTAATACTAGTAGTGAACATAATTACTACAAACATATTTGAAGTCGGAGCCTTGCTGGTCTTCAATTCCTTCATGTCTTTTTATCTTCCCAGAAGATTATAATGATTTTGCCTTTGCCCTTTTCATACCCCAGAAGTCTTTGGCCAAGCCTTGGCCTTCTAGAATGTCAAAATAAGGTGCGCCTTGCGCTACTTGCCTATTGCAAATTATGACTTTGTCTCCTTGAGAACAGTCATTAACTCTCCAAGAGTTATTATTGCAATTAAATAATTCTAAGATCTAATCTATGAAGATCTTTAATTTCATCATCAAGGTACAAGGATCTAATCCTTAATTATGATGACGAACTTAAAGTGTCATTGCGGTAAGCATAATGGATTAAGCACTAAAGTTATCATCACATAAATCTTCCAAAGATTATGTTCTACTATTTGCTTAACTCCGGGCTTAGGCCTAATATGTTATTTTATCAAATAAAGTAACTTATTAGTTTCTAGGACCATCCTGAAATTATTCCCAATTTGAAAATTAAACCATTTAAATACAGTTTCCCTAGGATTATGTTTTAAATGCCAATCTTTCAATTATATCTTGATTTTAATAGTCCAACTATTTAATCAACGATTTCCTGTACTATTTATTATAACGATTACTATAGTCCAACTATTTAATCAATTATAATTAATTAAATCAAATATATTGATTATTATAATCCAATTATATAATCAAATATAAATGAATAGTTTGAATACAGTCCAACTGTTAATTAAAACAACGATTTAAATATTAGTCCAACAAATATTTAATTTATTTGACGAATGATATTTGAATTGAGCGCGTATCGCAAGTAATTAAACGAATATTGCAAATTCAATTCTAACCCTCTGTCGAGTACTCGGGAAACCGTGTTTCCTAGTGGGCTAGGATCCCGTTAAATATCACACAATCTTGACTTTGGCCAACAAATTGTATGATAATTAACTAGGTAGATCTCTAAGATCGATTGGATCCGATCCAATTCCTAGATCCAGTAGGGGGACATCCAAGTCCGAAACATATATACAATATATATGCCAATATATCCAATATATTGCCTAACCTTTTTCCTCTGAATCAACTAAGCCTTGGCTTTGGCACAACAAACTTAGAGATCCCAATTAAGCGCGACCCATTGACCATGGAAAGCTTCGTAATCAATGTCGATGGACAAGAAGTGGTCTTGACTTTGGCCAACAAACCACAACTTGGACAAGACACCGATATGGAACAAAGCTCTCGTGATTCAAACACATCCTCGACGGAAAAAGGCCTTGTCTTTGGCCAACAAGCCAATGCCAGTCTTGGATCTTGAGTAAGAATCACTAAATGGAAGGAAAAATGCTTAATATTTGTGAGGGTTTTTCGCGTGAAAATTGGCAACCAATTTATTATCTTTGTTAAGGTCTTATCATCATACACCCTTAAACATGCATTCTAAACACATAATAAAGCGCGTATAAATAAATAATAATGATATGCAGATGATACTTTACACATTGATCCTAGATCAAATCTCTCACTTTTTTCTCTCCCGCTAGCACATGTATTTACTTCTACCCGTTACACTACACTTCTAAAGAAACCTCATTTACATTGAGGGGAATAGGTGAGAAGAGAATACAAAGAGTATGGAGGTAATAGGCTAGACACGCAGGTCCAATTAATAAATTCCAAATTTATTACAACAATTTCTAAAATTGCCCAACCCATATAATATCCATCTGATATACATTATTCGTGTATCACAATCATGTATTCACACAAGCATGTTATCAATCAATCTAATCCAATTAATTAATCTGATAATTAATGACCATCCAATGTTCAAACAACGATTTATTTTGTGCGAGTCAAACTCGTTTTGCGAATAAGTACTCAAAGTACGAATTCTTGAATTATATTAAACTACAAAATTAAATCCAATTCAATTTGCATTTAATACTAATTCACTATTTAATTCCAAATTAAATATTACACTTTATTAATAAACCTTTACGACTTAAATTCCAAATTTAATCGTTACGGGTCTCAAAGCCCGATTAACATCCAATGTCAATTTAATTTAAAGTCCAATGGGCTTTTAATTAATTTCTAAGGAATGGACTTTTGGTTAACATGGGTCAAACCCAAATACTAAAGCCCATTTAAGGAATCACCCTTATTTGCCAAGAAACCAATTTAGGCCCATTAGGCTCAATTAAAGTTAAGGTCCATTAAGTCATAATTGGACTTTATGGATGCGGTTTTGGGCCCAATTGGATCCAACCAATTTAGCCTAAACCTAACTTGGTACAACCAAGCCCAATAAGCCCAATTACAACCTTTAAGGCCCAATTTCCAAAATAAGCCCAATTAATTAAATTGCCAAATTCCAAATTTTATAACTTAATTCATCTAAAGTGTATAACATAATTAAATACCCAAAACAATATTTCCAAAACACCAATTAGACTAATTAATCATGCTCATTAACAACAAAACATGTCCAACAAATTTTATCAAAAATCAAACCTATTTCATGCTATTGTAGTCTCGGCAATTTAAGGGTTTTTCAATCCGATTCGGTTTCAATCCAATTAAATCCACAATCATCATTTCCCAATTTATTTCAACTCATCCAATGAATCAAAAATAAAAAATCACCATGAATTTTATAACCCATTATATTCGGCCATGCCAACTAATTTAGGGAAATTTTGTCCAATTCAAAATTCAATCCAATTAAATCTCAAATCAACTTTACCCAATTGTTTTAAGTCATCCAAGGATCAAAAAACAAAAATACCAAGACATTTAGGGAGCCTTCAACTTTCGGCCAAGCATAGCAAATTGGGGAAATTAATCCAATTAATTTTTCCACAAATTGATCACATATAACTCTAAGTTATCCATATACAAGCATATCCAAACAAACAATTTGCCAAAAACATGCTTAAATCAAAAAGGCCCAAATTTTAAAGTTAAGAACCCTAATCATGTTTCATGCTCAAATGGGTCAAGATACCATTTTTGGGTTTCTATTAAGTCCCAATGATCATTTTAAAGCAATGAAACAAGTGAATACAACAAAGGAGAATGGAGGAATCATACTCACATTGAACGGATTGGATGCGACGAAGAACACTTCAAGCTCTAATCCATTGATGGTCTCGGCAGTGGGCTGCTCAGCCTGTGAACTGAACGGCAGTGGGCTGTTGTGCTCCTCCAAGAATCGCTCATGGATGTCTTCCATTGATGCACCAAGCTCCAAACTTTCAATGACCATTCCATGCTCATGTGTTTGTTTCCCTATCACCATAGGAAAACTCATTTGTGTGCTAGCACTTTGATTTTGCAACAAAATCATCAACTTGCTTCTATTTTATATTCGGCAGTGATTGATTTTTGGAGAAGAAGAAGTTGGCTCAAAGCCGAATGGGAGAGAAGGAGGGAAAGGTTCCAAACCGTGAAAGATGGAGAGAGCGAGTAAAAGAAATGTGTTAAGTGTATTTTATATTTATTTTCCAAAAATAAATCAAATACCAAAACCATTTCAAATCTCAAAAGTCAAAAAGCAAAAAATAATCAATGCTTTCCAACTACCAACATTAATCAATAGTGACATGTTGTCTCATCACTCAAAGTGACTAGACATCACATCAATCGATTGACAATTGATTTAACGCTTGATGTGACTTGCGTGCCGCACTCGAATTCAAAATGCAAATGCGCTCGCAAACACTCCCGGGCTCGGGTTCGCTAATTCCAAATTAACAAATTTTCTGTTGCGACGTAATTACATGATTATGCCTAGCAAAATCACTATTCACGTCGCTAACGAATTAATTCTAAATTAACTCGTTCGCCCGAATTAAAATCTAATTTTAATTCCGCGTCGAAATCCAATTTCGTATAATATATCCAATATATTATTTTATCGATTAATTCAAAATTAATCGTTCTCTCTCTTTAATTAATATTTTATCCCAGATAAAATATCTCCGTAATTAATCCCAGATTAATTTTTCTCTCTCATCTAATTAATCCCAGATTAATAAAGTGTGAGTCATACATCATCGGTGAATCTTCGGGAAGCGACCCATGAGATCCATGGATATGTTGGCAGTAAATACGGTCTTCGGACTATCCGAACACGTAAGTACCTAGTACTACATTTGTACTGATTTACAAGACAAGGTTGGCTTCCAGCAAAGCGTCATGCCTACCCAATTCTCCAGAAATATCCTTATAGGAATATGTGATCTATATCAGACGTAGTATACATAGTATTGCGTATTTCGATCCAGTATCGGATGTCACGTGCTAGGCCCGGGGCTGGAATTGTGTTTGCCCCATACGAAGCACATATCGGATCTCTGGTAACTAGTCTCTATAATCGGATAAAAATGACCTAGTCATAATATCCCGATAGCTCGAGCATATAAGAGAACAAGTTATGTATCCTACGTGACCATCATATCCACTATGACTGGAATGATACTTCCATCTCGACATCACACCCAACACACTACGATTCTCAATATACCCAGAAGAGGCGTACACAGAACCTGTTAAAGCCCTGGACAACCAAAACCAAAGTATATTGATAGTCACAAGTATTAGCGGTGCAAGTCTCAGGTTAATACCAAATACACCTACCCTAATTTCGGACTTCCATAGACACATAGTCATACTACCAATGGAATTCCGAGGGGGTCTATCCAGAGCGAAGCTGTTTCCCGTACCATCGGTAAAACACAGCCTCCTATTACACTTGCATGAGTATCCTATACCCAAATATATGAGAACTATGTTGTTATTCCCTCATAAAGTGCACAAGTGTAATACTAGTCTTTTACGCATTATCGATGTCCAATCTCGATAATACTCTGACTATGGATATTTAATGATTTATCCTTCGTGGACTGATATTGTCTCATATCATTCTCAATCAAGGAACAAATCATAGGGACCTTCTATCATTTATATATCTTGGTGATCTAATCACAAATGATAAGAGAGCAATCTCATTTGTCACATAGTTAATTTGTACAACAACACCGTGATCTGTACAAATAGTGACGCTATGGGTCATAATTGTCCAACATTGGCATCTATTGGATGGGGCGTATTCAAGACAATACTCGTCAATGTACATATCCAATGTACTAATGCATCACCTCACTGTTTTGGCATCTATTGGTATGTATGTTCGCTCAAATTTGTTTTTTATCAAATAAGTTTTACCGGTATAAATAAATTTCCATTAACCATAGCCGCACTTCTTTGGCAGATACAACCACGGTAGCAGGAAAAATATTTATATCCGTATTGACAAGAAGGACCCATTAGTGTACAATACTCTCACAAAACACAAAGCCTTATTATAGGGATTTTTACAAACACGGTCAAACAACCAAACTAATTGATCCAATCAATTAATTCTCAAGCATGTGTAAAATAAATTGAATTAAATATCAAATATTTAAGGCCTGAAAAATTATTTTGGATGTGGGATCAGACGCTCTGATACCATTTTGTAGGAGTATACGCAGCGGAAAGGCGCGGTGGAGGGCGAAAAAGGTTTTCTAAACATTTAAAAAATTTTTTTTTCAGAGCAAATAAATAAATATCAAATATTTATAATTATTTTATAAATAAATATCAAATAAGTTTAAATATATTATTTATTAACATTTAATAACATAATATATTTCGTTACACGATGAATTATTTTACGAAAATATTTTTCGATAAATAATACGCGTAACGGGAAAACGGTCAAATCGATTGACCAACAGCCGAGCCAGGGCAACCCAGTCACTTGGGCAGTGTTCGGTCAGCCCTTGGGCTGCCTGAAAAGTGCCCAGTTTGTTGGGTTCACTGCCTCGACTCAACGAGCCCGTTTCAATGTGAATATTGCCATTTTCTCGCGTTTTCGCCCCTGAACAATTTCCAGAATTTATCCACCACCCAATACACATCCAAAATCATCCGAACAACATAATTTTCCATGAAAATATTCTATTTTAATACCCAATTTCAGATCTGATCCACAAATTAATCTTGTCCAATTTTCATTCCAAAATTCAATTTATTCACAAAATTAATCCAATTAATTTACCCCAAATTAAATCACCACAATACAAAGTTCCAAGAACAATTCTAGGCAACATTAGAGTGGTAATATCACTCTAGAATGGTAATTTTAATTTTTAGATAAATTCCCGAATTAATCCAATTTACACATGCTTTAAAGAAAAAACTATTAAGGTTAACAAACATCTAACACCAAATTTTGTTCCAAATATATATATAAATACATATCTAATATATATTTTCATGCTTCAAAAAAAAAACAAGAAAAAATAGAAATTGGAATTTCATATTACCTTAATCTTTAATTTCCAATGTTGTGAAGCGGCCGCGAGTGCGCAGCGGAAAATTAAAAAATTATGATGCCGCTATCCATTTGCCCAAGACCCATTTGTTTTGATTATTCTACAAGCCTAGGCATGTTACTATATATTCTAAGCATAAAAAATCATAAAACATGCAAGAACATAAACTTAAACATGCTAACTATCATAAGAACTCTAATTAAAAATAAAGAAATAAAAAGACTTACTTGAACCGAAGACTCCTCCAGTCCTCCCTCCAATCTACAAGCTTTTCTCGAACTCAGCAAGCTCTTCCACGTTCCAAAGATCCACCCAAGTGTGTGGCCTCCAAAGGTGCACACAACAAAGCCAAAACTCAACGGCAAGACTACGCCTTGAGTGCAATGGTATTTTGCCCTTGGTGCTAGCCTAGGCAAATACCTCAAAACTTTTAAATTGAGATTCCTCTAGTCAATTAGACTTAAGGATCCTCAAAATCAGTGGCTTACTCTTAAACATTAGAGTTGCTCACTTATATAAACCCAAGATATGAAAGGTTTTGGTGTAAAAATTTGTAAAGAATTCTTTGGGTTTATATAGGTGCTCCAAAGACAACAAAATTAATTAAGAATCCGATGTGGGATAAATGCTAATTAAATCTTAGCCATTGGATCTTAAAATAGTGGTTTAATGAGATTATAAAACCCTAATAAGTGTTTGGGCCAAATTGGAATTCAAAACAAATAAAATAAATTAAATTTACTATTCACATTTTTCCAATTCCCAAAGTGCCCCTATCTTCATTCACCAATCTCGAAGCCACTTTGGAACCTCATAAATGATCTGTTCAATATTAAACACGTTGAACCATTTATGAACAATTCCTACAGCAATCATATATGATGTTCAATTTGTAATGTGCACTGTTAACCATTGATTTCGACTTGTTGTGTGTGACCTTTTGGGTTCCTCTCAAGTTGGACATGAAATGAATCGTGATAATTTAATCGAACATAAATTATCCTTCGATCAGATGGTCGTTCGATTTCAATAACCAAGGTTGACATCTAACAACATGCCAAGGCCCCCAAATGAGAAGGAAAGATATATACACATTATATATGCGATTTACATATGATACGGTCCATCGCCTCACTGTATCCCCACCGTTTGACCTAGGGTATGGAAAGTGTCTACCCATATAGTCAAAGGTATGATGTTGATAGTGTCATGAATCGTGCTAACCCAAGAATCTCACATGATTCTTCCGTTGCGGCCACAGTTTCAAGCATTGATCACACATATCAACCCGCGAACTGGAATACTACTCTTATAAGAAAATATTATCGGAGAGAGTGGCGATTCTCTGTTGTATCTTTACAAACTTCATGTGTTTCAAAAAATGACCCAATCATACCCTTATGACCGGATCTTTTGAACCGGGGAAGGAGAATGTCAAAGTCATTTGATCCACACATAAGATTGTAAAGACCTCAAGTCTAAGGACTAGTCATACAATCGATACATGAAAGTTCTTACAGACACATGGGATAAAAACTCTATATGAAAACTTTCAGCGGTCAGTTCGATGGACACGAGCAACTCATGCATCCATGTGATACACCAAGCAGACGAATCTCTGCTAGTAGCCTATGAGATCGGCTACCCCACTTAAAGGCAGATCATATCATCATGCTAGTCTCTCCGCTTTGTGAACGCCCAGATTATTCACAAAACTATGACTAGGAACGTTTGAGACTAATGATTCTCATAAGGCGTGGAAGCCGTCATCTTATTACTCCAAGGGATTTATTATAGTGTTTGATGATTCATATAATTTATGTAAGACATGTATAATAAAGATTGTCATTTTATTAATTAATGAAAATATTCCAAATACATGTACATATAGCCCATCCACAAGTTGGGTATTGGGCATATCTCTAACAATCTCCCACTTGCACTATAGCCAACTAGTATGAATCTGGACACCATACTCTTGGGTGTGTCTATCATGCTTTTGTTGAGTCAGCCCTTTAGTCAGAGAATCTGCAAGATTATCTTCTGTGGGTATGTTCTCTATAATAACTGTTTGTTATTATCTAAGGTCCCAAGATCAAACAAGACATGAAAACATGCGTGAATACACCAATGAAGATAGCGGAATACTTACATTGATCGGTTATGTCGATTTGAAGACGAATCAAGGCCAAAAACGTACTGCCTTGCTCACGCCACTGCAACCAGTCCATGCTCACTGTCTTGGCAGTTTCGGGTCTCAAAACGAAGCTCCAAACTCCATCGGATGAGTCCCGCCTCATGGTCGAACCTCCCTACCACCTTCGCAAGACTTGTAAGTGTGCTAGCACTTGATTTCTCACCATAAGAAACCACTCTTGCTTCCCTTATTCACGCC
>SKCR01002449.1:0-27233 GCA_019454045.1 Zanthoxylum bungeanum
TTAGATGATTACTAACTTGAATTCTCCTCTTTTTGGCATTTGTGTCAAACCACTTGCATTCGAATAGCACAATATGTCGTATGGGTCTGTATATCAACTCAATGACTGATTGCAACACTACGTAGAAGTTCAATAATATCTGAGTTGTGTTCTCCTTGGACTACAATTCCATAATTCTGAGTAACATGAGCACATCTCGCTGTTCGGTATGAAATCTAACTCTGTTCACAATGCATCCACTGTATTCATAAGCCTGCTTTTGAGGCCCATAAGCCAAGGAAACCAACGAAGATGACGAGTCCATTGAACCATTTTACACTTGGTGTTTATCTAACAATGAGAGAAATAAATGTGTTAATATAACAAACAGAAATATTTAATGTTAGGATAAAATAAATATACAGTAGGCCTTACAGTTGTCTCAAACCATTTAGGAAATTCTTTTTTGTGTGTTTCATCAACGTTATGGTCACCACCACATTGCAACATTGTAATATGTTGCCTACAAAAAATGAGTTAGGTTAATGTATGGCAAAAAAAAAATAGTTATGCACCAAAAAGACTTACGTTAAATACGGTTGCACATCATCGCAATTACTCAATATAAACCAATGCGCACGTTGAACTTCCTCAAAAGTTAGTAATTTGACACCTACTGCTCCAAATGGTCTGCAATTTTGACGGAACACTGTGATATCTTGCTTATTACTTGCATCTCCATCATAGTTTCGTGGCCGACGATTAAAATGAGTTTCAATATTCTGCATGTACATCGAAAAAAATATTATTGCTTCACTGATTACAATAGCTTCTGCAATTGACCCTTCAGGTCGCGCCTTATTTTTCACATATTATTTGTAATGTCCCAAAGCCCTGCAGATATGACAACAAGTTTGCATTAATAATAAATTCAATGCACAGTCAAAATTTAAGAATGTAATATTTAAAACTGTATAGTACCTCTCAATGAGATACATCCATCTGTAATGGACATGACCTCTCTTCTTAGCTTCAGTCGGTAAATGTACGGCCAGATGTACCATCACATCAAAAAAAGTGGGTGCTAAAATTCGCTCCAGCTTGCATATGATTATCATGATTCCTCACTCAAGTTCGTCAATAACATATGTGGTTAATGTCCTCTAACATAATTATTTAAAGAAGCCCATAGATCAAGTACGACGTCGCATACATTCGGGGGAGATAGATAAGGTCGAATACCAACATGAAGGAGAATCTCGAGCAGCACATGACAATCGTGACTCTTTAATAACCCGTTATTGTATCATCTCTGACCCAATGCCCAATATTTGATGCATACTCATCAGGAAATTTAACCATTTTCAGCCAATCACATAATGATTTTCTCTTTGATTGAGTTAGCACATAACTAGCAGGTGGCTTAATAAGACCTCGAGAAGTGACTTATAAATGCAATTCACTGCGAATTCTAAGATCTTATAGGTCTAATTTAGCATTTACAGTGTCTTTGTCTTACCAGGAATATTGAATAGTGTGCCCCTAAAAAAACTCTCACACATATGTTTTTTTCTATATGCATTACATCCAAATTATGTCGCAACTCAGAGTCCCCCAATATTCTAACTCAAAGAAAATACTCAGTCCTGTCCAATTCAACTTTAGTTGACGTTTTCAATTTTTATCTCTATTATTAGGATGTTTACCTGGTGTGCTGTCTCTGAGATGTTGATGTTGGCAAAGTATGTCGAATCCAGACAATGGACTGGGCATACTCTGAGGTTCATGTTGACCGTTAAATAATTTACTCATCCGCCAAGGATGACTCAACTTAAGAAATCTCATGTACCCTGTGTATCCTATTTTATTCCGTAATCGTTGCGAAGGTGTTTGACCCCACACAAACTGGACATGCCATGTATCCCTTAGTGCTCCATCCAGATAATGAACCATAAGCTGGAAAATCATTAATGGTCCATAATAATGCGGCATACATATGAAAATACTGCTCGGAAGCTGCATCATAGGTATGCCACACCCACATTTCATAATGTTTGTAACTTCTCAATCAATGGTCTCAAGTAAATATTCATATCTTTACCAGGGGAACGTGGACCAGGGATAAGCAATGACATAACATGAACAGATCATTCATACATTTCCATGGAGGTAAGTTATATGGAATAACAATAAAGGGCCACATGCTATAAGAGTTGTACATATTCCCAAACGGGTTAAAACCATCAGAGGTAAGACCTAACCTGACATTACGGGGGTCCTCAGTGAAACGGGGGTACATGTCATCAAATTCCTTCCACTCGGTTCCATCCGCATGATGTCTAAGTATGCCCCGCACCGATCCTCTTTTCATAATGCCACATCATGTCAGTCGCTGTGTGTCGTGACATGAACAACCTCTGCAGCCTGGGCGTTAAAGGGAAATATCACAATATCTTTTGAGGCACTTTCTTCCCCATACCACAGACTTTGTACCGACTTTCACCACATATCGGACAATATTCAAGTGATTCATACTCGGCAGGAAATAATACACAGTCATACTTACAAGCATGAATGGATTCATACCCCATTCCCAGATCACGCAATATTTTCTTTGCCTCGTAATACGACTTAGGCAATTCGCTTCCAACCGGTAACATTTGCCCAGTAACTCTAGCATCATATCAATACTTTTGTTGGTCATTATGTTGATCACTTTAATGTGTAATAATTTCACAATGAAATTCAAGATCGACATTCCAACACCTTCAAATGAAATTTTTTTTGCCTCATCAAGTAGTTCACTAAATAAATTTTGATCATTTCCACTTAACACTAACATGTCACCACTAACACTATGACCAAGTTGTGGACCTTGTAAGTCATGCAAACATCGGTTATCTCATTGTTTGCAGGTTGATTGTAACTATTGCTCCCTTCACCGAATCAATAAACCGTGACTGAGAATTATACTGCTCACCGTGATAAATCCACGTACGGTAAGTTGGTGATATTCCCGACATGTATAAATGATTATGAACTTCATCTAACCGTTTCCTTTTCTTATTCAAATAATTTGTACATGGACACCGAACATGACCTTCTGCACCAATGTGTTGCTTTGCGACTTCCATGAACTCATACACTCCATTACGATTTTCAACACTCAATCTATCCAGCAAGCTCATCCAATTTCTATCAATTTCAGCGAAATACCTTAATATAATAATATAATTATTAAACATCATATTACACTCACCAACATTACTAATTCATTAATTATTTATTTAAGCATATACATATATATTTAGTTGATAAATTAAATAGTTTACAGAAAAATTATATTTAGTTTATTAATTAACTAATCTACATATATGAATCATAAACCACTAACAAAAAATATATAATAAACTTAATCATAAAAAATGAAAATAATAAAGAAATATGAAAGAAGATTTACCTTATGAAAATTGATTATAATTTTATTGAAAATTTGTAGGAGAATTGTGAGGTTGCAGATGAGAGATTCTCATATTTCAGAGGATGAAATTGAAGAGAATGAGAGAAAAAGAAGAGGGGGAGAAGGTTGGGGCATTCTACATTTTAATTTATCTTTAGCGTCGAAACATTAAATTCGACTCTAATTGTATGATTTTTAGCGTCGAATCTCCTATTTCGACGCTAATGTCTGATTTTTAGCGTCGATTTAATTTAGACGCTAAAGATTAAAGATATCGGTGGAATCTTTATAAACCTTTAGCGACGCTACTTCGTCGACGCTAAATTTCAAGTTTTTTGGCGTCGAATATGATTTTTGACGCTAAAAGTATAACATTTAGCGTCGTAATTTTATGTCGACGCCAAAAATTATTGGAATAGTTAAAACACGTTAGCGTCGAATAATTTTCGACGCTATAAGTCATACTTTTAGCGTCGATATGTGAATTCGACGAAAAAAATTGAATATTTGGCGTCGAATATGATTTTCGTCGCTAAAATCTTGATATTTGGCGTCGAATATTAATTACGACGCTAAAAGTGATTATTTACGTCGAAAGTGGTTTCGACGCTAAATTATTGACGCTAAAGCCATAATTTTTGTAGTAGTTGGTTTAGAAAAGCATAAATAAAAAAGTAAGTTTTTTGGAGGCAAATCTTTATTGCCTATAAATAAAAAACGAAAATGATTCATTATATATAACCACTACAAGAATTATGACTTTTAGCGTCCAACAATTTAGCGTCGAAATAATTTTCGACGCTAAAACACTTTTAGCGTCGTAATTAATATTCGACGCCAAATATCAAGCTTTTAGCGACGAAAATAATTTTCGACGCCAAATATTCAACTTTTTTCGTCGAACACAGTTATCGACGCTAAAAGTATTCTTATAGCGTCGAAATTATTCGACGCTAAATTATTTTACTATTCCAATAATTTTTGGCGCGAAATGTTATAATTTAGCGTCAAAAAAATAAGTCGACGCCAAAAACTAGGCATTTAGCGTCGACTAAGTAGAGTCGCTAAAGGTTTATGAAGATTCGCACCGAAAATCCTTTAATCTTTAGCGTCTAAATTTATGTCGACGCTAAAAATCAGACTTTAGCGTCGAATAAACTATTTCGACGCTAAAAATTACAACAATTAGCGTCGAATTTATTGTTTCGACGCTAAATATAGATTAAAATGCAGAATGCCACCAACCCTTCTCCCCCTCTGTTTTTTCTCCCATTCTTTTCATTTTCATCCTCAGAATCTGTCATTTGTAACCTCACAACTCTCCTACAAATTTTCAATAAAATTGTAATCAATTTTCCATAAGGCAAGTCTTCTTTTATATTTCTTTATTATTTTTCAATTTTTATGATTATGTTTATTATATACTTTTTGTTAGTGGTTTATGGTTCATATATGTAGATTAAGTTAATTAATTAACTAAATAGATTTTTTCTGTAAACTATTTACTTTATCAACTAAATATATATGTATATGCTTAATAAATAATTAATGAATTAGTAATGTTGATGAGTGTAATATGATATTTAATAATTATATTATTATATTTAGGTATTTCGCTTAAATGGATAGAAATTTGATGAGCTCGTTGGATAGATTGAGTGTTGAATATCGTAATGGAGTGTATGAGTTTATGGAAGTCGCAAAGCAACACATTGATGCAGAATGTCGTGTTCGGTGTCCATGTGCAAATTGTTTGAATAGAAAAGGGAACGGTTAGATGAAGTTCATAATCATTTATACATGCCAGGAATATCACCAACTTACCGTACGTGGATTTATCACGGTGAGCAGTATAATTCTCAGTCACGGTTTATTGATTCCGGTGAAGGGAGCAATAGTTACAATCAACCTGCAAACGATGAGATCACCGATGTTTTGCATGACTTACAAGGTCCACAACTTGGTCATAGTGTTGGTGGTGACATGTCAGTGTTAAGTGGAAATGATCAAAATTTATTTAGTGAACTACTTGATGAGGCAAAAAAAATTCCATTTGAAGGTGCTGAAATGTCGATCTTGAATTTCATTGTGAAATTATTACACATTAAAGTGATCAACAGAATGACCAACAAAAGTATTGATATGATGCTAGAGTTCCTGGGGCAAATGTTATCGGTTGGAAGCGAATTGCCTAAGTCGTACTACGAGGCAAAGAAAATATGGTGTGATCTGGGAATGGGTTATGAATCCATTCATGCTTGTAAGTATGACTGTGTATTATTTCGTGCCGAGTATGAATCACTTGAATATTGTCCGATATGTGGTGAAAGTCGGTACAAAGTCCGTGGTACGGGGAAGAAAGTGACTCAAAAGATATTGCGATATTTTCCTTTAACGCCCAGGCTGCAGAGATTGTTCATGTCACGACACACAGCGACTGACATGATGTGGCATCATGAAAAGAGGATCGGTGCAGAGGGCATACTTAGACATCCTGCGGATGGAACCGAGTGGAAGGAATTTGATGACATGTACCCCCGTTTCGCTGAGGACCCCCGTAATGTCAGGTTAGGTCTTACCTCTGATGGTTTTAACCCGTTATTGTTATTCCATATAACTTACCTCCATGGAAATGTATGAAGGATCCGTTCATATTTATGTCATTGTTTATCCCTGGTCCACGTTCCTCTGGTAAAGATATGAATATTTACTTGAGACCATTGATCGAGGAGTTACAAACATTATGGAATGTGGGTGTGCATACCTATGATGCAGCTTCCGAGCAGTATTTTCAGATGCATGCCGCATTATTATGGACCATTAATGATTTTCCAACTTATGGTTCATTATCTGGATGGAGCACTAAGGGATACATGGCATGTCCAGTTTGTGCGGGTCAAACACCTTCGCAACGATTACAGAATAAAATATGATACACAGGGCACAAAAGATTTCTTGAGTTGAGTCATCTTTGGCGGAGGAGTAAATTATTTAACGGTCAACATGAACCTCAGAGTATGCCCAGTCCATTGTCTGGATTCGACATACTTTGCCAACATCAACATCTCAGAGATAGCACACCAGGTAAACATCCTAATAATAGAGATAAAAATCGAAAACGCTTACCTGAAGAGTTGAATTGGACATGAAAGAGTATTTTCTTTGAGTTTGAATATTGGGGGACTCTGAGTTTGCGACATAATTTGGATGTAATGCATATAGAAAAAACATTTGTGAGAGTTTAGTGGGCACACTATTCAATATTCCGGGTAAGACAAAAGACACTGTAAATGCTAGATTGGACCTACAAGATCTTAGAATTCGTAGTGAATTGCATTTACAAGTCACTTCTCGAGATCTTATTAAGCCACATGCTAGTTATGTGCTCACTCAATCAGAGAGAAAATCATTTTGTGATTGGCTGAAAATGGTTAAATTCCCTGATGATTATGCATCGAATATTGGGTGTTAGGTCAGAGATGATACAATAACGGGATTAAAGAGTCACGATTGTCATGTGCTTCTCGAGATTCTCCTTCATGTTGGCATTCGACCTTATCTCCCCCTGAATGTATGCGATATCGTACTTGATCTATGTGGCTTCTTTAAACAATTATGTCAGAGGACATTAACTAAAACTGTTATTAACGAACTTGAGCGAGGAATCGTGATAATCATATGCAAGCTGGAGCGATTTTGCCACCCACTTTTTTTGATGTGATGGTACATCTGGCCGTGCATTTACCAGCTGAAGCTAGAAAGGGAGGTCATGTCCATTACAGATAGATGTATCCCATTGAGAGGTACTATATATATACAGTTTTAAATATTACATTCTTAAATTTTTACTGTGCATTGAATTTAGTTTTAATACAAACTTGTTGTCATATGCGCAGGGTTTTGGGAGATTACAAACATATGTGAAAAATAAGGCGCGCCCTGAAGGGTCAATAGCTGAAGCTGTTGTAATAAGTGAAGCAATAACATTTTGTTCGATGTACATGCAGAATATTGAAACTCATTTTAATCGTCGGCCACGAAACTATGATGGATATGCAAGTAATTCGCAAGATATCACAGTGTTCCGTCAAAATTGCAGACCATTTGAAGCAGTAGGTGTCAAATTACTAACCCTTCAGGAAGTTCAACGTGCGCATTGGTTTATATTGATTAATTGTGATGAAGTGCAACCGTATTTAACGTAAGTTTTTCTGGTGCATAACCATAGTATTTTTGCCATACATTAACCTAACTCATTTTTTGTAGGCAACATCTAACAATGCTACAATGTGGTGGTGACCATAATGTTGATGAAACACACAAAAAAAAGAATTTCCTAAATGGTTTGAGACAACTGTAAGGCCTAACATTTTATATTTATTTTTATCCTAACATTAAATATTTCAGTTTGTTATATTAACACATCTATTTCTCTCATTGTTAGATTATCAACCAATTGCAAAATGGTCAATTGGACTCGTCATCCTCGTTGGTTTCTTTGGCTTATGGGCCTTAAAAGCAGACTTATGAATACAATGGATGCATTGTCAACGGAGTTAGATTTCATACCAAACAGCGAGATGTTACTCATGTGACTCAGAATTATGGAATTGTAGTCCAAGGAGAACACGGCTCAGATCTTATTGACTTCTACAGAGTGTTGCAATCGGTCATTGAGTTGATATACCGACCTCGACGACATATTGTGCTATTCGACTGTAAGTGGTTTGACACAAATGCCAGAAAGAGGAGAATTCAAGTTAGTAGTCATCTAACGTCAATTAATGTTCAACGTTTTTGGTACAAGAATGATCCAAATATTTTTTGTACCCAAGCACGTTCAGTGATATATATATCTGATCCAAAGTTAGGAACTAGATGGATGGTGGTAGAAAAGTTACAACATAGGGGCATTTGGGACACGCAGGAGAAAGATAGAGTTGACATATCAGATGAAACACAAGAAGTCTCTGGCAACTTCGAAGTTCCTGAACAGATATTTTATGGACCAACTGTCACCGTTCCTGAAAATATCACATTAACACGAGATAGTACAGACGTTGAGATAATTCCTCATTCTGAAGTTAGCGTGGAAGTAGCAAGTGAAGAAGAATTTGACACTGAAGATGACTTCGATTCCAGTCACGAATCCTCAAATACCGAAGATAATAGTGATTAATGAAGTTAGTGTATGATGTGATTGATGAATAATTTTTATTATTATAATGTATGGTTCTTATTTTGAATTATTATTTAAATATGGTTGAAAGATTGTCGTAATTATTAAAAGACCATTTATCATATTATTGTTATTATTATTTTTAATGGTAGTATTTTAGCATCGAAAGAGAATAGTCGACGCTAAATGTCTATCATTTAGTGTCGAAATAATTATCGATGGTAAATGATTGACATTTAGCGTCGACATAATAATCGACGCTCAATGTAAAATATTTTAGCGTCGAAAAAGAATAGTCGACGCAAAATGTTTATCATTAAGCGTCGATTATTATTTCGACGCTAAATGATAGAAATTTAGCGTCGATATTATACATTTCGAAGCTAACCAAAAAATTAAATTTCTCCAAAAAATAACCCTAATTTTTTATTAAGCCGCCAACTTTTTAGCGTCGAATTATTCGACGCTAAAAGTACATAAGTTAGACGTTAAATGTCCATTAAATTCCTAAAATCAGTGTCTTCTTCTTTCTCGGCTCAGACGACAAAAACTGGTTCTCACTGTTTCTTCTTCTTCCTCCGCTCCAACCACTCTCTTCGTCAGCAAATTCATCCAATTTAACGGTAAGTCTCATTTGTTCTCATTCTCATTTGAGTTTGTTTCAGTTTGTATGATATAGGAATTGAGATTAGATTGGAGTTTGGGTGAGATTATGGGTGTATGATGGATGGGGCTTGTTGATGAGTTGCCGAGATTTGATGGGCTCAAGGGCAGTATGTGAGGGAATTGAGGGCTTGATGGTTCCCGTCCGTGAGAAGAGGGTGCCTTGGGCGTGAGTCAGGGGAGTTGATGTGGGGACTGATATGAGCGATGTGGGATTGAGAGATAGGGGGCTTGAGGGCTGTTGTATGGTGAAGGAAGAGACGTGAGGTAGAGGCAGTTTTTGGGAGCTAATCAGTGCTGTGGATGTGAAGTTTGCTCGTTGATGTGGGGTATTGAGGCTTTCTGGTTCTTGGTAGTGCGAATGGTGAATCAAGGGGCTTGCGTGAGTGGCTCTGTGGTTGCTGGATGGGTTGTGTTGTTCGTGTGGAGTGTTCGTTGCATGAGTGAGCAATGAATGAGTGTGGCTGGTGATGGTGAGAACAACATCAAATTGCTGATGTTCTGGGCAGAACAGCAGCAAGGGTGGTGGCAGAGGGAAGTATGTGTTCTTGAGGGTTAGTTTTGTGGGGTCTGTGTGTTTGAATTGGTCGGTTGGAAGGGGTTGTTGATTATTTGTTGAGTGAGAGAGAGCCAAATGAAAATGAAATGTGAGAGTGTGAGAGGAGAGAGCAGTCTTAGGGTTTGTGTTTTTGTGTCTCAAATGAGAGGGGAGGCTGTCGAGTCTTGTGATACAATAAAAGGTTTATTTATTTGTTGCCGAATAATTGTAATCAAAAGGAGAGAGCGTGTGAGTGCCGTGAGGGACTAGAAGAGCTTAAGGGTTTGGAATTGCATGGCCTATTGTAGTTTTGTCTATATGCTTAATTAGAATTACAATGTATATCTTAATCACATTATCATGCCGTGTAGTTTTGTCTATTTACATTAGGATTATATAATATAATAGATACTATTGCTACAAACTATGATGGACAATGAAATGCCAGAACAAACCATAATCACATATAGCTTGTGGTGAATTTGGCGTTGTTTGCTTGTGGCTATGTGAGTGAGAGCTTTGTATATTTTTGTTTGTGATTCTTGTATGTGAGAGAGATTTAGGTGAGCGAGAGAGGGAAGGCCAAGGCCGAGAAAATTCTGATTAACATTAAATTTTGGAATGTGTTTGGTTTTGTTTTGTTTAGTTTGGTTTGGTTTTGTAATATAATGTTCATACATATACTATAAAATGCATGTGTTTGGTTTGGTTCTATTACATTATAAATACATGAAACTTTTTGTGTTTTTGCAGATGGCACCGGGCAATCGCAGACGGGCTAATGCGACTCCATCTACATCAGCAAGGACAACTGGCCCTGGTGGAGTCTCTGCTAGCACACGTGAGTGGCTCTGTGGTTGCTGGATGGGTTGTGTTGTTCGTGTGGAGTGTTCGTTGCATGAGTGAGCAGTGAATGAGTGTGGCTGGTGAAGGTGAGAACAACATCAAATTGCTGATGTTCTGGGCAGAACAGCAGCAAGGGTGGTGGCAAAGGGAAGTATGTGTTCTTGAGGGTTAGTTTTGTGGGGTCTGTGTGTTTGAATTGGTCGGTTGGAAGGGGTTGTTGATTGTTTGTTGAGTGAGAGAGAGCCAAATGAAAATGAAAGGTGAGAGTGTGAGAGGAGAGAGCAGTCTTAGGGTTTGTGTTTTTGTGTCTCAAATGAGAGGGGAGGCTGTCGAGTCTTGTGATACAATAAAAGGCTTATTTATTTGTTGCCGAATGATTGTAATCAAAAGGAGAGAGCGTGTGAGTGTCGTGAGGGACTAGAAGAGCTTAAGGGTTTGGAATTGCATGGCCTATTGTAGTTTTGTCTATATGCTTAATTAGAATTATAATGTATATCTTAATCACATTATCATGCCGTGTAGTTTTGTCTATTTACATTAGGATTATATAATATAATAGATACTATTGCTACAAACTATGACGGACAATGAAATGCCAGAACAAACCATAATCACATATAGCTTGTGGTGAATTTGGCGTTGTTTGCTTGTGGCTATGTGAGTGAGAGCTTTGTATATTTTATTTTGTGATTCTTGTATGTGAGAGAGATTTAGGTGAGCGAGAGAGGGAAGGCCAAGGCCGAGAAAATTCTGATTAACATTAAATTTTGGAATGTGTTTGGTTTGGTTTTGTTTAGTTTGGTTTGGTTTTGTAATATAATGTTCATACATATACTATAAAATGCATGTGTTTGGTTTGGTTCTATTACATTATAAATACATGAAACTTTTTGTGTTTTTGCAGATGGCATCGGGCAATCGCAGACGGGCTAATGCGACTCCATCTACATCAGCAAGGACAACTGGCCCTGGTGGAGTCTCTGCTAGCACATGTGAGTCCAGTACAGCGAAGGGTCGAGTACGCACCTGTGGCCTGGGGTTGTCTAAGTACGTTAAGGCTCACAGCCGTATCCGGATTCAAATATCAGATGATGGACATAGTCAAGTCGGACAACATAATTCAGCGTTTAATACAGCCATAGGAGCTGCAGCTCGATATGAAGCTCCCCAAAACTACGTTTCTTGGAGAAAGATACAGTGGGAGATGAAAATCAACCAGCTATTCTTTTCGCTACTTGTAAGTTTTCGATATTGTTTGTTAGTTAACATTTTTATTTTATACTTATTTTTACTCGGTTTCTATTCATGTAGGAGTGGTTCGACTTCGATCTGACCAAAGTGAATGTCCAACAATATATTGACTACCACATGGGAAAAGTTATAAAGATTATAGGACAAAAGTCCTGAAACCAATATTCGACGAACATGGACCTTCAGATGCTCCACAACACAAGCCCGATTTTATAGAGGAGCAAGACTGGACATTCTTATGTGAGCTTTGGTCTACCAAAAAACCGAGGTAAATTTGAAATAAACGGAAATTTATAATTGTCTTTGTTTTCGGTATTTACATTGTTGGTAAATGCAGGATAAATATCACGCAATGCGGAAAATTGAGTCACTTGCGTTTTAACCACCGTGGAGGTTCGAAGCCATTTATCCAACATTGTGCCGAACATTCTGAGGTAAATATATCCTAACATAAAATTTAACAGTTCATTGGTTTTACTAATGTGGAATAATATTGAATTTATTTTCTGTTTATAACAGAGTAGCACAGGTGAGGTGCAATCATTTCCAGATTTTTTCCGTTTGACGCATTACAATGAGAGAAACAATGGATAAATGAAGAAGCTGAACGCTGCTATGTAAGTTTCGGTTTTTAAAATAAAATAATTAATATTATATATATTAATTTTTTTCTCAAATTCTAATATTAACTTATTTTTTGAAACAGAACGAAATGATGGAACTCCAACATCAAACTCAGGAGACAGGGTCCGACCCGATACCAGATGAGCAGTTGTCGCAATTGGTTTTCAAGAATCAGACAACTTACAACGTTGGCCTTGGCACTCGTAAGAAGCCGACGTCATCTGCACGCAGTACTGTTAATTCGGAAAATGCCTCTCTTCGAGACGAGTTAGCCACCACCCGAGACGAGCTGAAGCAGACTAAGGATGAGCTACAACAGGTCAAGCTGGACCACGAGAAGAAGATGGAGCATCTCGAACAGCAAATGCTGGTTTTCCGTCAGATGTTGGAGGCCTCAATCAGCCAAATACAGTCTTTAGCGTCGCAATTATTTATTTCGACGCTAAAAGTTATTCTCGTCGATATTTCGGCGTCCACCTTTTGCGTCTGATTATTTCGACGCTAATAATATTTTGCGTCGAAAATATGATTTTTGGCGTCGATTTATTTCAACGCTAAATGGTATAATTTTTGTAGTGAATATTTTTCATAAAAAGAGTTCTCAAGTAGAGCTGGTTTTTGGATGAATGGCTTCATTTTACCCCCATTGTCTGTGCTTTATAGTCATGTCATTTTATGCTTTATTGATAATGTCTGGATTCAAAGATTAGGGTTTGTTCTGATACATTTCAGCACCACCATGAACTGTCGTTTGTGTCATCCATTATTGAAACTTCCACCAGCTCTCTCTCTCTCTCTCTCTCTCTGTGTATATGTGTGTGTATTATGTACAGCTCTTTCAGTTAGTCTCAGTCATCTCCAGTACAAAGGACCCATTACTTACTTTATAAGCTAGTGCATACTGCATAACTTCATAAATTTTCCGTGGACTCATTTGCATATTTCACGTGGTTTCTTTAGAAAATTTTGAGCTCATAATTGGACGATTTTTTTTTTTTTTAAAAGTATATTGGTAAATCCTTCCACTCTCGTGTAACCGAAACCGAACCGTAAAATTGGGTTTCAATTCTGATTATGGTACCGACGGTTCCTGTTCCGGTTCCAAACCGCATAATTTTTTAATAAAATTAAATTTGATTTAAATTATTTTTAATTTGAAAAAAAAAAATTAGATAGTATTTGAGATTAAAATAATAATAGAGAGTAACTGAGAATTTGAGATATTGGAAATATAAATTGTAGAATAAATTGAGACAAAATTGAGAGAATATAATTGTAAATAGAAAGATTGAGATTTGAGAAAATTATTGTTGAGAAAATAATGAATTAAGGTGGGTATTTATAGAAAAAAATTATTTATTAATTTTTTTACGGTTACGATTCCGGAATCGGAACCAGATATTTCAGACGGAAAAAAATTTAAGTTTACGGGTAGCAGACATCCGCAGGTTTGCTTAATTATCAAACTCGTACTAAACCCGTAGCGGATTTTATTTAAATAATTACCAAATCCGCTTAAATAATTACAAAATCCTACTCATTACAGACAGATTTTTACGAATTTACGCACTAAATTGTCATCTCTATCTACAACATGTTAGCAACGGGAGGTTTTACCCAAGTAACAAGTCAACAATTTCCCATTGACTATTTGACTTCGTGTTTGGTTTCATTTTATTCATTTTTATCTATAATTGTTGTAGGTCCATTTCTTGCAGTGACTTTAATAAATAATGGGTTTTACATTGCTTGTATTTTTATTTGGGATAATTTACTTGGATATCTTGATGATATTGTTACGTTGATAGGAATATATAGATATAGAGATTTTCTAAGAATTTATTCATTTTTTATAATATCTTTATATAAATATATAATAAAATAATATATATTATGGATTCCGTATTGATATCGGTCCGACCTTTGACCTTCTCCCCACACCAGGTCGAGAGGCCGGATCGAGTTTGAAACATTGCAAATTACTTGCTCTCATGACTTAATTACCATAAATTTTGGGTGATAATCAGTTGAGTTAATAAAATTTCATCTGTAATTCCAACACCGATCACATAAAAGCAAAGATCAAGGAGGCAAAAGGGTCTCACTAAAAGCAATGCCAAGCCCTGTATCTAAAATTAGCTGACAATATTGTTCTTGATTTCATCCTTAATCCTTGAGTAAGCATCAAGATTAGAAGAACCAAAATGGCAAGAAAGAAGCACAACAATAATGCAGCAGTGAAAATCACATACTATGTCGAATCACCTAACATCCGATCACATAAAAAAATCAAGCCTTTCCCATTTTCCAGAAAATCTCAAACAAGAAGAAAATGTGGTTATGATCGCCGGGCAGAGCTCTTAGCCTATGCAAATCATCTCAGAGAAGCTGATCCTGAAACGGTTCATTGGTCAAGAAAATGTCAAAATTCCAAGCCTAAGGTAAGTTAATTTCTTACCAATTTACGTGTATACGTTATATATGAAACTGAAAAATGAAAATGCCATGAACAGAAATGGAAATGGAAATGGTCTCCTACGCCGGAGAGGATCCGTACTATGTTTCGTCGGATTTTCCAGGTAACGAGAGGACGATGGAAGTATGAGCGGATGGTATCGGAAGAGAAAATCAATAGCAGGAAGAAGAACTCTCCAGGGAGAAGCATTTCTCAATTTTGCGCAAATTGCATTAGTTCTTAGACCTACATTTATTTTCAGTTTCTTGAATCTTGATCATTGGTTTTTGTATTACTCAAGTTTATTACACTTTTCCTTTATATAATTGTGTGTTTGCAGAATAAATTGAAGTGCATGCTGAAAGAACTATCATTTGGCGGCAACTGCAGCAAAATGTAACAGAGACGATGATCAAGTTGATTCATAAAACGTTGACAAGTTCTTTCTTTGTTCAGATGCAAATGCAAATTTTCATGGATACTTTTGTCTTAATTCTTCTCTTGATCCACATTGTGATTTGTCATTACAGTAAAAGATCCGTTTCTTAATCCCACGATTAAAGATCTCAATCCTAAAAATTAACTTTCCAAGGGTTGTGATGCTCTTTTTTTCTTTTTCTTTTGTTTTTTTTTATAAAAAAAAACACAGTAAAATCAGGAGTATCAACAAGATCAATGTATAAAATACAATATGAGGATATGAGAATGATCATATCGCATACAGTGAAAGGGAAATTCATCATATTTTTCAAACTGAATATTTAAAAAAAAAAAATTAAAAAAATTGTTTAAATCATTCTACCCTTCTGTTCAAATGACTACTCATGAACAAATGATTGTCAAAGACTACAAGGAAACTGACTACTATGATGCCTTAATTTTCTAGAAACTAGATGACTAAAAATGTCCCAAGGACAAGCCTACAAGATGACCGTTAGCAAGCCATAGTCATTCTGATTATTTATCAGATTGTGTTATGGCAGTCCAAAAGAAACTTGTACAACAATAGAAGAGCTTTGGCTAGGTACATCTCACCTTTCTACATTTTGTGAAGCAAATTATCGATTTCTATTACCTCCTCTATGCCTCCACCGCCTCCTTGATGCACCAACCAGTATCCTGGGGGAAACACGTCCAGATGCAGCAACTGCTGAACCAGCAAGAATAGCTCGGCGCATCCCAAAATCGTCACCATCCAATGAGTCATAATCCATGCCATATCTACCTCGCCAGCGAAACCCTGTGCTCTGCCCCCGATGTAACGACTCCACAGGAAAGTAACCATCATCCAAAGAGTCATCCGAATCATAATCACTATAAATGTCATGATACCCTGGCTCAATCACATAATCTCCCAAAACCATAGCCCCCGGTGTTGACGACATAATTGTGCTGATAACATCATTTCTCTCCCTCTCGCGTTCAAGTTTCTTCCATTTTTCTTCAAGTACAGGGTCTACCGCTCGCGGCCTTGCCAATGGATGCTTTGCCTTAACATGCTTCCTAAGCTCTTTATAAGTTCCAACAAACGAGCACTTATCTTGCATGCATGATCTTTTCTTGGTATTGAGATGTTTACGGGCTGGTTCCACCACAGTCCAACCCTTCACTTGCCTGCGACAGAGAGGGCATAAAAGCTCTGGAACTTCAGCCTTTTCACTGGCCTGAACTGCATCTAAAGTGACACTGGAATTATCCATTGATTCATTCGATTGTTGCCCACTCTCAATGAAAGAAACTTTTGTGTAAGCTTTCTTGTATTGCTCAAGACAGTTCGAAAATCGACAACTTGTAGCACACATGTAAGGTCGGCATCCTTTGTGATAAGAGGAACAAAGAAGGAGCACAGCATTGTGTGGAAACTCCAGACATACTGGGCAGGTTGCACCTTCCCAATCTTTTCTCTCCAAAACTTTGGATTTATTTTTATTCGACAGGCCTTCTTTATCAGCTTTTGCAGGGCAAGATGGCAAGGGGTATGGTGCCACTCCGTGTCGTCGGGAATTAGACTTGCATCGCACCTTGTTAACCTTCGCCATTGACAATAGTTAACCTTCAAACAAACAGAGTGATCAAACTATTCTCCTGGAAAAGGTTTAAATAATAGATAATCTGTTTAAACATAAATATGACATCTGCAAGACCTATGCATGTCCAATTTCAAATACATCAAGTGCAATGCACTTTAATAGCATTCTTATTAAGTTGATTGAATTTCTAATAGCATCTAAACAATTCATATTGTTCTTCTTAACTACTATTCTCATAAAAAGAAAAAAAAAAAGCTTAATCTACAACACAAATTTCAAATTTTTCATCTAAATTGTATCTATGTATGATATAAAGGGAAAAACATAACGCCAAGGCAAGAAGGACCAATTGCATGCTAACATGAGTCGAGCACCAGAACCAACCCAGTTGCTCAATTACCAATCATATCAAACACACAACAATCCACAACCTTATTAAGGTATAGTTCAAATACGGCCCATCATATTGTTGCTTGCTAGACCTGAATGCAGCATACCCATGCAGGCTTCAAAAAGGAAAATCCTAGCCCGTGATGGCACTGCTAAACTTCCAATCACAAGATACATAGACGTATTCAAGCAGTCTCTGTCACAGGACCATGAATGGTAATGAAACCACACTACCTAATTAAACACCAAATACAGCCAATTGAAACGAGCAGTGTATACTTCATCCACCAACGATATGAAAGCAATAATATGCTTTCCAACCAAAATTTGGGGATTATCTCATGATGATGGCTTTAGAATTCAATGGAAAAGATGCAATCAGTAAAAAAGTTTCAAGTGCATGTTCTTCTTGTCTTTGAATTATTCACCCATAACAGTTAGTATCCTTGCCTTACCCTCTACCCAATCTACCCTAACCCTCCCCAGTGAGTGTATTAGCTGGATCCGTGCCATTGCACATAACTTTTGAGGCCCTGACAGCGCCAACTAAAGAACGGGCTGTCAGTTTCAAATGCATAACTGAACTGCATAGCAACTTATTCGAACTACACTGGGAAAACACAATGACAATACAACATAAAAATCATCAAAAACTACAAACAATATATCTGCTGCAAAATTATTATTTGGAGTGTCCGCTTATACCCCATAAATAAACTTCCATAACCAACAAACTACGTCATAAAACAAGCAATCCTTTCAGATGTAAAAGTTTTGGAAACTGAGATATATCCAAATCAATGACTTGGAGATGAGCATGATACCTGGGCTTGATTAAAAGTAACTTATAGCTATCAGAAATGTAACTGAACTCATATTCATCACACTCATGGAAATTCTTTCAAGCAATGAACCAGTAATATGTTGCTGCAATTAACCTCTCAGACTAGCAAGTTTTTCAAATGGTCCAAATTTCCAATACACAAAATGAAAATGCTTAAAATTTACACATAACTGTTGATGGTTCATGAATCGATGTTTGGATTTGGAAGCATAGTTAATCCCAGAATGCTATAAACGTAAACAACCGCAGTCACAAGCCCAATATTGATAAACGAATAACGAAATAACAAATTTTAAAACAAATGAGAGTCAACAAAATTAAGGCATCAAAATGAAAACCCTAGAACTCAAAACTAACTAAACGCACTATCCAAAATGTCAAACTCCAGTCCAATCAGAATAAAGCAAAGAAAGAGCCACCAAATAGCGGGCAATGAGAGGGAAAATTGAAATCCAAAAACAAAACAAGACAAAATGGAATCAACGGCTTCGATGGGAATCTCGAAAAGAGCGTAGCGTACCTGGAGAATAAAAGATATGAGAGAATATACGACACGGCGTTTGAGGTGGGCGGAGAGAGATGAAATTGATGATGAGAGGTGCTTTGATAATTGATGGAGGAGAAGCCGGAGAAGTTCAATGGACTAGAGGGAGCAAACCACCCGATCTTCACGGTCACGTTGGGCGATCTTTGGTGTAGGTAACTGTCTATTTATTATATTTAAAAAAAAAAAATTCATATTTCCCATCGTATCTGAACATTCGATCCAATATTTTTAAATTTTATTTAAATATTTTTTAAATTTTATTCATCTTTAAATTATTTTTTTTAACTAATAAAAGGCTTGATCTAAATTTTTTTCCTTTTTATCTTTATAAAATAATAAATATATATATATATATATATTATTTACGTGCACATTATTATTATTATTATTATTATTATTATTATTATTATTATTATTATTATGATGTGTAAGATCAAATACATTTTAATCAATTATCTCTCATTTTAGACATTGAGTTTTGAAAGCACATGTTTTTATTTTAAATATACACTAGATATTAATTCATCTTTGGTTTTTATGTGTGCGAATAAAGCCATTTACAGTCACATTGTGATTGTGTCAAAATAAATAAACACTAGACATTAGCTTCTTTTTGGACAATATGTTTTGAAATCATATATTTTTATTTTAAATACACATTAGATATTAATTCCTTTTTGATTTTTATGTGTGTTAGGAAACATAATCCCTAATATATTTACATGTTTGTCCTCTTAGGATCTAACCATACATGTATTACTAGTCCTAGATTTATTTACATGCTAATTGAAATAAATCTATATTAATCACAACACAATTGCATACCTTTTATGCTTGTAGAGACCTCTTAATCAAACTTAATTGATTGTTTAACTCAATAAGCAAATGGTCTTATTTATAGGAGGGAAATCAAGTCACTATGTAATCACATGCATTGATTACTATTAATCACATTATTAGGATGCATAATGACCTTTTCTAACCCTTCCAAAAATGTTACCATCATGGGTGTACCATATGTTCCCCATTTAACATTTTACTAATTGTTGTCACTTAACAACTCTTGTTGTTACTTAATTATTTGATTAACAATTCTTGTTGTTTACTTAGTAATGAAATCATTACTAATTGTTGTTATTTAACAACACCACATAATTAACAATAATTAATTTCCAACAATGAAATTATTACTAATTATTGTTATTTAACAACACCAAATAATTAACAACAATTAATTTCTAACATCTCCCACTCACACATGATGGGATCAACAATTTTTATTATCTCTACAAGAATAATTCATACTTTGCAATTGTGCCGTGCGACCAGCATACTTCGAGAGCTCACTTGCTATACATCTGTTAGGAATATATAGCCGCTCGAAAAATGGATAGAACCATAGTGGATTATGTATGCAGTATCCTCGATCATTTATCACATTAAATCTCTCTCGATCTCTTTTCGAATGTAATATTTATTTTGTATTCACAATCATGTTTGATCACATAGAATAACATAATTGGTCAACCAGTGAATACAAGCTAATGTGATATTACTCATATAATGATCTTTCTCATTTCTCGAATCTCTCAACTTTGATTCAATTCGCTTTTCCAGATATGTTCTTTCAGATCGAATCTCTCATGATCTTTCAGCAACACTACAAGATAGCAATCATCAAATCTAAGTTTTAAGAAGCAGACAAGAGTCTAAAGGGTACAATGTGAGATTGAAATAATCTCAAGGGTCTCACACAATATCAAGACTGAGATCTTTACTTGTATTACCCTCAATAGTCACAAATGTACACATGGTATGAAAACATGTGCTACGGTATTCTCTCATTTCCCATGGAGCGCATGTCTCATAAAATACCGTACAAATTATAGTTCAGACAAACACAATGTCTAACTCATAACTGACATTAAGACAAGTAATGTGAAACGAACTTATTCACCTTAGGTCATATCACAGAGAAAGTGACCCCATAACGACATTACTTAATTTTCAAGCTTGAGCTCTCTAAATTATCACTCAGATAATTAACTTAAAAATTTGTCTCATCTCCCATTAACACAAAGTAATGGAGGCGATTGCCCGTGTGAGAGGGCCAATCATTCACTTGTCCGACATACTTCTCATACTAACAAATAGTATATTTGTTTAAACATGTATCAACATAATAACATGTAAGCATTGAACACAAATATCAATGAGTATTAACATTAGTAAACATTATTTGGGAAAAATACATATCATAATATGTAAGCACATTAACATCTACGCAATCCCTGAGTTTTTACATGTCTAACAAAGACATCTCTAGGAACAGGCTTGGTCAATGGATCTGCTACCATTTCTTGCGTAGAAATGTACTTCATGTATGTGCTTTGTGGGTACGTAGGGCTTTTTAGCAACAAACATAATTTATAAAACTTCCTCCGGTAAATCTGGAAGTGGAAGAATAGCATTTTTTTATAAAATTATATGTTATTACTTTGTAATAAATTTACTTAGTTGTTGTAATTGTTATATATTTTATTTTATGTAGAAATTGGAAAATCTAGCCGGATTCGTAATTCATCTAGGACCGCAATAGATTATGAGTTAATTCGAATTTTGATTAATTATGGAGAATACACAAGTATAAAATTTATATTATCACACTTTATTTTAACTAGTTTGAGTCTTATATATTTTCTTTGAATATTGTATTCGAATTGATTTTATCGTATATTTACACCTTCCATGTTGTTCTTTTTTTTAAAAAAAAAAAAAAAAAAACATTTATGATCAATTAGTGAATAATTAAAAACATTTTTATCCTAGATTTCATGCATACTATACTAAGAAGATTTAAATTCGTATTAGAGCAATAGACTAGTGATCAAGCAAAATGCAAAACAACAACTAGGAGCCCCCAAGGGGTGTGGCTTGGTGGTGAAGGTCCAGAATCTCACCTTGAGGTCCTGGGTTCGAATCCAGGGGTGCAACTTCTTGTAAGAGTCTGGGGCAGCCGGGGGTTTTACCTGCGCCGCGACCCAGAATTGGTGGTTTGGTGGCGGGTTTCCAACGATTTCAAAAAAAAAAAAAAAAAAAACAACAACAACTAGGAACTTCACTTGATACAACATATGTACACTTGAATATATGATCGTTTCAATTGTGAGATATATATATATATATATATACACACAAATAGTGACTGACCCCTACCTAAAGGCAGCCATCGCACAACTCGAATTGGTCCGATCTTAGAGATACCAAACTACTTTTCCACAACATCATATACATACAAAGTACAACAGAACAATTAAGAACAGATACTCTTGATTGAGTTAATAAAAAGCATGTAGCCTTTGCTTCTAGTCTAGACAAGCAAAATCACATGGGGATGCAAGCTCTTCATCATGGAAGAAGCTGTCTTCATTTCCACGTTTAGACTGTAAATGTTACTTTCAGACTCCTGCCCCACTGATGATATAAGTTTATAACCAATTGAATCATCAGATTTTGACATGTATCAGCATGGCCAACGGTGCATCACACATAAAATTAAATTAAAGTACAGTAGAATAATTCGTGAGACTCACTGTGAAGACTAAGGGAGCCCCAAGGGGCTGATCGTCTTAAATGGAAGCATTCATGTTTACAGTTTTTGCCCGCCCTTCTTTCCAGGAGAGCACAGCAACAGGAAAAATACTGAAATGCAAACCAGTGATATGTACCTCACTGTCTACCTACATAAGGAGATGCCGAGCCTAAGATTGTGGCCTCTTAACAAATGGATGGTCTAAGAGCAGAGCAGCAGTGGAACGACCATTTGGATCAACTCGTAAGCATTGCAAGATAAAATCCTGAGCATCTTTTGAGAGACTATCAGGAATACGTGGTGGCAAGCCCCTTCCAATCCTAAACAAAGCCGGCATCTGTTGAGTTAAATAAAAGTAGATACAGTTAAAGCCCCAGAAGCAATTTTACAATTGAGCATATTTCAAAAGTAGAAGTCCTTGATCTACAGACTACAATTGTACCATTCAAATAGATTTGTTCAAACTGATCAATATAATTAGAAAATAGAACCACCAACAGAAACCGTACGACAGAGAAAAATGAAACAATGGAGAGCATAGGTTTTCCAAATCTGTAAATCACCTCAACATCAAAATTATTATTATTGTGATAACAGTTTGCTAACAAAAAAATGGCACGTACACATTCCATAGGAGAGTAGGGAATTTGACGGGTTAACATCTCCAACACAGTGCAGCCAAGGCTCCATATATCAGCTGGAAGCCCATAACCTTGGTTCTTATTATTAACAACCTGCAATTGTACGGCTTGAAAATTAGAAATACTTGAACGTAATTATCGAACATGATCTTTATTATATGGCCAACAGGTTCAATAGAAAAAAATATATAGCAAAGTGAAATAAAAAAAATTATCAGAAAGGGCAATATGTTTTAAGCTTTTCGCACAGAATTGACCAAAATGCAAATGAACAACATCACTATTCACTATAATAACAAATGCAACAAATAAAACTTGCATATGAGCTTATATCTTTTGGCAATATTTTTTTCAAAGCTTCAGTGTCATATATTCAACGAATCTACAAATGTACGTGCCACTTAAAGTTATTCAACTCTCAAACAAAGAGATAAATGCAAACCTCTGGGGCCATCCAGAATGCAGTCCCCCTGCAAGATTTAACATCATTCAATTTGGTGGCCTGAAAATCAAGAGAAAAAGAAATATTCAGAAGAATTTTACAGCCGATTAAGAAGATACTGAAAATGAGAAGAAGACAAAAGCCCAGGGATGACCAAAAATAACCTTTGCCAATCCAAAATCAGCAAGTTTTACGGATCCACTAGCATCCACCAATATATTTGCACATTTAATATCCCTTCAACACAAAAAACAAAGAGATGAGCCAAAAGGAACAAATCACACGCAAAATTAATGTGTGTGCAGCGTGTATACATCCATTCATCTTTGCACTATATATAGTAACCACTAACAAACCACTTTGACACTCCCTAAGGGCTTTAAAACAAAATTCAATTTAGATAATTGACCAAATCTAGCAGATGCATGGAAAAAGAAAAGGAGATAGAAAATAATTGCAGGACTAGAGCGGTAATAAACCTGACATGTTATCGGTCCCAATATACTAGCTTAATATTAATAATCAGTTACCAATTCAAATCCAAGATTGAGGAGTATAACTTTTGTTGAATTAGATTTCAAGGTTTATCTTCCTTCGTCCTCAAGGGGCGTGGCGTGGTCATGTAGGGCTTAAGATCTGACTTTCAGGTCCTGGATTCGAATCCAGGGGGTGCGTTTCTTGTAAGAGTCTGGGATAACCATGAGTTTTACCCGCTCCGCTTAAGTCCGGGTCAGGTGGTTAGGCAGTTGGGTTTCCAACGTTTCCAAAAAAAAAAAAAAAAGTTGATCTTCCTTCAGATAGAAAAATATTTTGCTCCATTTTGTTGTTAGGTTAAAAGAAAAGCATTGAAAATAGCCAATTATAAATTATAACCACTAGGAAAAAGTCAGGGTTGCATGTGAGAAGCCAAGACACCCACTATCATGGTCAAGACATATCAAGTCCTAGGAAATAGTGAATTGCTCTCAAACTTATTCAGTTTGCTGATGACAGTGTTATAAGCAATAGTCTAGGACTTACGAGCAGTGTTCAATGTTCAATCAATAAATCAACCAGTAACACTTTAGAAGTCATCATAAAAAACACTGAAAGAGCACATCTTCTGTGAAACACCACTAAAAATAAGGAATTAAAGTTGCAATAAAACAGGGAAAGCAAACAATTGCAAAACCTTCCACTTAACATAACTTGCTGCAGTGGTGGCGATGATAAAACACATTAATATTAAGAAATCATACTCGAAGAAGATCAAAATTTAGAATCAGTTGAGATAGGTTGTACATACATAATAAATGGCATAAGGGATCCACATTTATCACCTGTGAACAACATTACGGTCGTGAAGATACTTCAAACCACGCAGAATCTGTCTTGTGTACGCAGAGACTTGGGAATCTTGGAGATGGTACCGTTGGTAGAGATTTAAGAGGGAGCCTTTAGTTACAAACTCAAGAAAGATGTATAACTTTGATTCATCCTGCAAAACCATTAAATACAAGAAAATAAATTAATGATAAAAATATGCACTACAAAACACTCGCATTCAGCATGAACCTACTAAGACAACAAAAAACATTAGAGAATGCAATGAGTGTGTGCCACCACATGTCCATATTATAACAATCCATATACATCTGAAGATGGAAACAAGTGTCAGTATGTGACAGAAGCACACAGTAGAGGCTGACACCAGATGATACAGACATGAGATTAAAGTTAAGTATGCATGTGAATTCAACAATCTTTTTCTAAGCTTTTTTCCACATATTCAATGTTACAGACAAATCATTAGGATGCAGGCTTGATTAAATCTTCTGAAGTCACAAAGCCTATAATTTTGGTAATCATTTAGATTTTCATAGAATTTAGTAATGGAAAAGCATAATAAAGTTGCACAAATTACTTGCACTATTTCTGGGTTCAATAAAAGTGACAGGAAAAACATAGAATTAGAAAAAGCTTCATTGCAAAATTTTTACTCCATAAAAGAATTTGCAAAGGAAAACTATACAATTTTCTTTGACTTTTAATCAAGCAACCTCAACCTTCTTCTATAGTATCACCTTAATTTATTAATTATCTCCGAATGAAATATATAAACTGTTCCACCAATATGGAGCAAAGAATGGTAGAGGTTACAATGAAGAACATTAGAAAGGTTTATGTATCTTAAATGTAAGAAAACAACAGGCTATTTCTTCAGTCATGTTCAAAGTTGAAGAACATGAAAAGCAAGAAATAGTACCGAATCTGTGCCATAATACTGAACTATGTTTTCGTGTTCGAACTGACTCAAAAGAGCTATCTCCTGCAAAAATAAGCCAATGATAAGAAAGAGGAAAATCTCTCTAATCACAGACAGTTTACCGACTCATTAATAAGATAGCGAAAGGTATACATGCGATAGCCTGTCTCACCTGCTCAAGCTGGTAAATACTCTGCTTTGCCTGGCTACCTTGATCAAGCAATGAAACTTCCTTCACAGCAAAAAAGAATCCCCCGCTGAACAATAAAGAAATACATATACATTAATAAAAAAACAGCATTCTACACAATTTCATTATGTCAAATATTAGTTGTTTCTCAAAATTTGAGCAAAATCATGAACTAACATTTAAACACTTACTCAGAAATTCCTTCATAGACCGATCCAAATGACCCGCGGCCCAGAAGCTCACCCTTCTGCCAAGATTTGATAGTCCTCTTAAACCTCCCATTGGGCGAAATATTAGACATGGGTTCAGTTGTAGTACTTGAAGAATCATCATCATGTTCAGTACTGAATGAACAAGACTCAGATAACACCGCATCCTCTTCTTCTCCCTTAATAATAGCCCTCTCAACTTCTTCTTCTTCTTCTTCTTCTTCTTCTTCATTATCTTCGTCATCAGATGAACTACTTATAACTCTATCACTAATAACTGAAGACGGCGTTATGTCGTCTTTAGGAGCAAAATCTCTCAAGATATCCCACGTAGAACAGGTGTTATCATCAACAACCGGAAGCCTCAAACCAGGCGGCGGTTTTAACAACGGCGGCCTATCCCCTTTAATTCCGTTCACATGATTACTACTAATACAGCACGCACTTGACTCGGCCGACTCGCTGGGAGGCAGCTCAGTACTATTCACAATTACCGTATCGCCGCCGCCGGGAGCACTACAAGATGATTCGGCTGCCTGAGTCAACTCAGTCCGAGTCAGAACAGTTTCATCCCTAATTCTAACACTATCCATAACCCTATCACACAACTCACTGACCACCGCAGCCGCCGCCGCTTCACTCTGCCTCTCCACCGTTTTTTTTGGACTATCCAACTGGTTCAGTCTGGACCTCGGTAAAAGATCCGAAGACGAACGAATTGTGCGAGCCTCCCACGCCGCCGCCGGGATCGAGAAATCATCGGGACCTGACAAACCTAAGCTCCGACAAATCCGCTCGAACTCTCCGTCCACGCCTTCGATACGGAAGCTCGTTCGGTCCGACAAGTCGAGCGATCGCGTGACTAACAAAGACGAAGAGGGTGAGTCATCAAGCGATGATGACGTGGAGGCCGCATCGTAGTCAATGTGCTTCACCGCATTCCGCCGCTCGAGCCGAGGTTTTCGCCTCATCTTCCTCGGGTCCTTGGCCGCTTTGGCGGCGGATTTCTCTCTAGGACTTAAAAATCGTGGTAGGTGATGCATTTGAGAGCTGAATCCATCTAAATTTATACAACCAAGTGTTATTAAAAGTTTATAAAATTCCTTCA
>SKCR01002450.1:0-27607 GCA_019454045.1 Zanthoxylum bungeanum
CACAACGTACACAAGGGCAATACTATCCTATTCCGCATTATCGATGTCCAGTCTCGATAATACTCCAGCTAGGGATATTTAATGATTAATCCTTCGGGGACTGATACTGTCTCATATCATTCTCAGTCCAGGAACTAATCATAGGGACCTCTCTTCATTTATATATCTATAGTGATCTAATCACAAATGATGAGAGTGCAATTTCCTTGTCACATAGTTAATTTGCTACAACAACACAATGATATGTGCAAATAGTGACGCTATGGGTCATTTTGTCCAACACCACGATGTATGATCCGAACAAATCAGATGAATAGTCGAAGTATTTATCTGGATCGTTGATGAGACCATTAATTCTTTAGCATGTACTGACGCCTAGCTCAGCTGCTAACAGAACTATATCTAATCCAATTAGATATTATCGACCCCAGAAGACTTCTATTGCTGCCTCAGCTACAGTAATAATCCGTATTTGTGTTTTTATCGGTAACAGTAACTTGCTTGGAAGATTCCAGTTCACTGTACCGTTATTCTACATTTTTATTGTACCGTTGTTACGACTCATAGTCGTTATCATGAAATCCAAGTTCACCGATTATTTTATGGGAAATCATTTCCAAGAAATGGTATATCATCATCATTCAGGACATTCACTGTCAGTGCGCTCCCACTAACATCCTTATATACACAAGAATTATTTTCGTTTTTGAATTAAATCATACACCATTATGATTACATCAAAACGATAATTTAAGCATTCAATGTTTGCTTCAATCCATCTATGGATCGAATAACCTGCAAACCTAGTTTTCTTGTTATGGTTCGACAAAACTGACAGGATATTGTAAACATCATCCGAAAGGTTTCCGTTAAGGAAAGCGGTTTTGGCATTCAGTTGCCACATTTCATGAATGAAACATGCAGCATCAGCAAGCATTATCCAAACGGATTTACCATGGCAACAGGTAAAAGGTTTCGTCGCAATCAACACAATGTTGATAACTCTACCTTTTCGCTACAAGCCTAGCTTAGTACGTTGGTATGTTGCCATCCATATATGTCTTCCTTGAAGACTTATAGTACCAATAGGCACAATACCTTGTGGTACATCAACTAGTATCCAAACATAGTTGATATACATGGAATCCAATTCGGATTCATGGCACTTTGCCATAAATAGGGAGTTGATACCTTGTATCATTTCCTCATACGTAATCAGTTGGTATTCTCAATAAGATAGACATCTTTATGAGGCATGAGATTAGAAAACCCATACCCCAGGTTAATTTCTGATCTATCCGACCTACGCGGCTTGTGTATTCGAAGAGTAATGGTATAGTTTCATCCTGATGAACTAATTATTCCATTAAGATTCGGTGCCTGCCTGGACAGTATTACTCCGATTTTCATCGAGTTATACTATCTCCCACTTACCACTGCATATCAGTATTCCTCTTAGGAAAACCGCATGGTGAGCAACAATCTAATTGTTCTCATGTGAGGTGTATAAGTACAATACTTATGGTATCCCTAGGATGACCTACAATTGGCACTTATCCTAACTGGGTTTTAGTTTGGTATCATCCAAACATATGCCTAGCATTCCCAAATATTCAGGAATGTGAAACCCGATTTCTTTTCCCGTTCATATCTAATATGATATCTGTCAAAAAGATTATTATGGAAACTTATTCAAAATAAGTTCTTGCACTGGTTAAAGTTTATCTCCGTTGAAGGAAATGGTTTTAGCTCAGAGCGACTCGTGATTAACCTTATCATGTCTAACAAAATTCGGTTAATCCATTCGGACAACCACCGTCAAATTGACGTGTTCCGTGAGGAGTCCTCATTTGAAAGAATACTATACTCTTTCAAGTATATTAGAAACTTTATTGCTTAAGTATTTTCCATTACGGTCTCACCGTGATGGTTTAATACTTTAGCCGATCTGTTTGTCTATTTCGTGTCGAAACTGTGAAAGTTTTCGATTTGTGTTCTTCAAAAGAAACACGCAACCATAACGAGATGCCACATCCGTAAAGTTCACGAAATATTCATATCCACATCTAGCCTAGCTAGACAAGGGCCCCACTTGCTTCACTATGAACTAGGGCTAACAGATCGGTGGCATTTTCACTTTTACCAAGTAAATAGTGTTTTAGGAACTTTGCCCAATAAACTAGATTCGTAGACTTTTATTTGAATGGTATCACATTAGTCCTAGTACCCACTCTTCGAAAGTGTGGATATACGACTCTTGTTTAATAGTGTCCCTGACAACTATGCCACATTTAAGTTTCTTAATTGATCAAATCATTTTGAGCTATTTATTTGTCATGTTATATATTGAGATATGATTTATATTCAAAATATAAATATGTTATTCACATCTAATGTGTTTATCTCAATATCATCTTTATATATAAAACACTTTAGTGTTTAGAATAAAGGTACACCCGCAGCTGGTTATACGCGATATAGAGATAATATTTCTAGTCAAACCAGTTACATTATAACACTTTCTAATTTAAGTACTAACCCGAAGATAGTTCTAAATTCAGGTATCTACGGTTAAAACAACGACTTTCGTCCCGTTTTCAATTCGCAGATAAATCTCAATTGAAGTTAGTATCCTGTTCAAAACAGATTCTGAACATCAATATATTTTATGTATCACACTAAAGTATCTAAAATCTAATTTTAATACTAGCAGTGACCAATTTTGACAAACATATTTGAAGTCAGAGCTTTGCTCGTCTTCAATTCCTTCTTATGATATGTCATTTTATCTTCCTAGAAGATTATAATGATTTTGCCTTGCCCCATTTCAACATTCTAGTAGCCTTTGGCCAAGCCTCGGGTTTCTAGAATATCGAAGTAAGTTGCGCCTTGCGCTACTTGCCTAATTGTAAAAATTGACTTTGTCTCATTGAGAATAGTCATTAATTCTCCAAGAATTATTATTGCAATTTTTTTTTCTAAAATCTAATTTTAGATTTATGAAGATCCTTCAATTTCAGATCATACTTTAAGAATCTAATCCTTAGTTCTGATAAGAAATCAAGGAGGAGTCTTATGACAAGTATACTGGATTAAGCACTAAAGTTATCATTACATGAATATTCCAAATATCATGTTCCACTTATTTGCTTAACTCCGGGTTTTAGGCATAATACGTTATTTTATCAAATAAAGTAACTTATTATTTTCCAGGACCATCCTGAAATTTTATTCCCAATTAGAAAATTAAAGTCGTTTAAATACATTTTCACCCAGGATTATGTTTTAAACACTAATCTTTCATTTATTTCTTGATTCTAATAGTCCAACTATTTAATCAACGATTTGTGGTACTATTTATTATAATGATATAATAGTCCAACTATATAATCAAATATCATTTAAATTAATTAACCTCAATTACATTGATTACTATAATCCAATTATAAAATCAACTGTAAATCGAAATTAATTAATTCAAATATATTGATTAATATAATCCAATTATATATAATCAACTATAATACAGTCTAACTGTTAATTAAAACAACAATTTAAATATTACTCCAACTAACATTTAATCTAACGACGAAATAATTTGAATGAGCGCGTATGGCGAGTAATTGAACGAGTATTGCAAATTCAATTCTTGCCTCCCACTATTTTTCGGCGAGCCTCTAACCCTCTGTCGAGTACTCGGGAAACCGCGTTTCCTAGTGGGCTAGGATCCCGTTAATATCACACAATCTTGACTTTGGCCAACAAATTGTATGATAATTAACTAGGTAGATCTCTAAGATCGATTGGATCTAATCCAATTCCTATATCCGGTAGGGGGATATCCAATCCAAAACATATATCTTATATATGCCAATATCCAATGTATTACCTAACCTTTTTCCTCTGAATCAACTAAGCCTTGGCTTTGGCACAACAAACTTAGTTATCCCAGTCAAGCGCGACCCATTAACCATGGAAAGCTTCGTAATCAATGTCGATGGACAAGAAGTGGTCTTGACTTTGGCAACAAACCATAACTTGGACAAGACACTGATATGGAACAAAGCCTTCGTGATTCAAACACATCTTCGACAGACAAAGGCCTTGACTTTGGCCAACAAACCAATGCCGTCTAGGATCTTGAGTAAGAATCACTCAATGGAAGGAAAGACGCTTAATATTTAGCGAGGGTTTTTCGCGTGCAAATTGGCAACCAATTTTTATCTTTGTTAAGGTCTCATCATCATACACCCTTAAACATGCATTCTAAACACATAATAAAGCGCATATGAAATAAAATAATAATGATATGCGGATGGATATTTACATTGATCCTAGATCAAATCTCTCATTTCTCTCTCCAACTAGCACATGTATTTACTTCTACCCGTTACACTACACTTCTAAAGAAACCTCATTTACATTGAGGGGAATAGGTGAGAAGAGAATACAAAGAGTATATAGGTGATAAGGCTGGACACGCAGGTCCAATTAATAAATCAAATTTATTACACAATTTCCAAAATTGCCCCACCCGACTAATATCCATCTGATATACATTATTCATGCATCGCAACCAATGTATTCATACAAGTATGTTATCAATCAATCTAATCAAATTAATTAATCTGATAATTAGTGATCATCCAATGTTCAAACAACAATTTGATTTTTGCTCGAGTCAAACTCGTTTTGCGAATAAGTACTCAAAGTACGAATTCTCGAATTAATTAAACTACATAATTAAATCCAATTAATACGCATTTAATTCTAATTCATTATTTAATTCCAAATTAAATATTACACTTTTATTAACGAACCTTTACGATTTAAATTCCAAATTCAATCGTAACGGGTCTCAAAGCCCGATTAACATCTAATGTTTATTTAATTAAAGTCCAATGGGCTTTTAATTAATTTCTATAAGGCGTGGACTTTTTGTCAACTCGGGTCAAACCGAATAACCAAAATCCAATCCGGGAGTTACCCCATAAGCCTTTAAATTAATTTTGGCCCATTAGACCCAATTAAATAATTAAGGTCCATTAAGTCGTAATTGGACTTTACGGATGCGGTTTAGGCCCAATTGGATCCAACCAAATTGGCCTAACCTAACTTGGTACAACCAAGCCCAAAAGCCCAATTAAAACCTATAAGGCCCAATTTCCAAAAACAAGCCCAATTAATTAACTTATAAAATTCTAAATTCCATAATTAATTAACCTAAGTGTAATACACAATTAACCACCCAATTAATATTTCTAAAACATCAATTAGCATACTTAATCATGCATTCTACATTAAATAGTGACCAACACAATTTATCAAAATCAAACCCAATTACATGCTTAAAGTCTCGGCAATTAGGGGTTTTTCAATCCGATTCGGTTTCAATCAAATTGAATCCATAATCCTCATTTCCCAAATCAATTAAACTCATCCAATGAGTCAAAATACAAAAAAAAACACAATGAATTTCATATCCAATTGAACTCGGCCAAGCCTACTTTAATTTGGGGAAAATTGTTCCAATTCAAAATTCAATCCAATTGAACTTCAAATTAACATTACCCACTTGTTTCAAGTCATCCAATGATCAAACAAACAAAATTCACCAAGATATTAGGGTCTTAATTTTCGGCCATGCCCAAAATTTGGGGAAAAATGGATCCAATCCAATTTCATGAAATTGAACATACACAACTTCAATTAATCAACATACAAACATACTTAATCAATCAATTCAACCAAATCATGCTTCAATTGATTTTACCCAATTTTCCACTTTAGGCAACACAAAAAATTGGGGAAATTTGTTCCAAAACAAATTCTTCAAATTGATCATGCACAACATCAATTCAACCTCATTCAAGCATACTATATCAAACAATTTAACCATGCTCAAATTGAGTTTGCCGAATTTTAACCCTAACTTTTTCATGCTTGAAGTAAGCTTATAGATACCATTGTTGGTTTCTAATTAGGTCCCAAGAATCATCCAATACAAGCACAAAAATGTATGAATACATCAAGGAATAATGGCGGAAACATATACTCACAATGATTGGATTTGATGCATCAAAGAACACAAGTCTTTTTCCATCTTCTAGGTCACGGCAATGGCTCCCAAAGTCAGTGGATGGCTCGGTTTTGGGTGTCTTTGTGTCTCCAAGATTCGGCCATTGAAGAACCTCCATGAAAGCTCCAAGCTTCAAGCTTTTCCATGCTCACAAAATCACTTCCCTATCACCTATGTATAACCCAATGTGCTGCTAGCACTCCTTATTTTTCTTGGATTTCGGTCAAACCAAAATGGAAGAGAAGAAAATGGCTCCAAGCCAAGAGAGAAGAAGAAGAAAACGTTTTTTTGGCTCCAAAATGCCAAAAACGTGTTGTACTGTAAATTGTAGAGAGAGAGAAAGTGTAAATGGTTTTATATTTCAAAATTTAATAAAAGCATTACCACCTTTTACTTTCAAAAAGTAAGTCAAAAAGGAAAAGGAAAAAGCAACAAATGCCTTTTCAATCGCATCATTATTCACATCAAGTCACTTTAATAAAGTGACTACATGTCATGTCACATCACTCAAAGTGACAAGTGATTTGACGATTGATGCGACTAGCGATTTGACGTTTGATGTGACTTGCGTGCCGTGCTTGAATTCGAAATGCGAATGCACTCGCAATCACTCTCGGGCTCGGGTTCGCTAATTCCAAATTAATGAATTTTCCATCGCGTCGTAATTAAATGATTACGCCTAGCGAAATCACTATTCACGTCGCTAACGAATTAATTCTAAATTAATTCGTTCGCCTAAATTAAAATACAATTTCAATTCCGCGTCGAAATCCAATTTCGCATAATATATCGAATATATTATTTTATCGATTAATTCCAAATTAATCGTTCTCTCTCTTTAATTAATATTTTATCCCAGATAAAATATCTCTGTAATTAATCCCAGATTAATTTTCTCTCTCATCGAATTAATCCCAGATTAATAAAGTGCGAGTCATACGTCATCGGTGAATCTTTGGGAAGCGACCCATGAGATCCCTGGATATGTGGCAGCAGTAAATTCGGTCGTCGGACTATCCGAACACGTAAGTACCTCGTACTACGTTTGTACCGATTTACAAGACAAGGTTGGCTTCTAACAAAGTGCCATGCCTACCCAATTCTCCAGAAATATCCTTATAGGAATATGTGATCTATATCAAGCGTAGTATACCGAAGTATTGCGTATTTCTGTCCAGTATCGGATAATCACGTGCAAGGCCTGGGGCTGGAATTGTGTCTGCCCCGTACGAAGCACATATCGAATGTCTAGTAACTAGTCTCTATAATCGGATAAACATGACCTAGTCATAATATCCCGATAGCTCGAGCATTTAAGAGAACGAGTTCCGTATCCTACGTGACCATCATCTCCACTATGACTGGAGAGATACTTCCGTCTTGACATCACACCCAACACACTACGATTCTCAATATACCCAGTATCGGTGTACACAGAACCGGTTAAAGCCCTGGACGACCTCAACTAAAGTATATTGATTGTCGTATGTATTAGCGGTGCAAGTCTCAGGTTAAGACTAAATACACCTACCTTGATTGCAGACTCCCATAGACACATAGTCATACTACCAATGGGATTCCACGGGGGTGGGTCTATCCAGTGCGAAGCTGTTTCCCGTACCATCGGTAAAACACAACCTCCTACCGCACTTTCATAAGTATCCAATACTTAAATATATGAGAACTATGCATGTTATGCCGTCACAGCGTGCACAAGTGCAATACTAGTCTTTTCCGCATTACCGATGTCCAATCTCGATAATACTCTGACTAGGGATATTTAATGATTTATCCTTCGTGGACTGATACTGTCTCATATCATTCTCCGTCCAGGAACAAATCATAGGGACCTCTCATCACTTATACATCTAAGGTGATCTAATCACAAATGATAAGAGAGAAATCTCCTTTGTCACATAGTTAATTTGTATAACAACACCGTGATCTGTACAAATAGTGATGCTATGGGTCATAATTGTCCAACAGAACCCTCCGAACCTACCGAATTTATCTAAAAAATGTCTTATCATCACATATGACTCATATTTATCATTGCGATCAAAATATATTAATACACGAAAAATCCACTTTTACCAAAATTTGGCATAATCTATCGGATTGATATAATTCACTCCGTTTTCACACGGATTCGACTAAATGATCATATTCAATATACAAATACACAAATAATGTTGGACAAAATGACCCATAGCGTCACTATTTGCACAGATCATTGTGTTGTTGTAGCAAATTAACTATGTGACAAGGAAATTGCACTCTCATCATTTGTGATTAGATCACCATAGATATATAAATGAAGAGAGGTCCCTATGATTAGTTCCTGGACTGAGAATGATATGAGACAGTATCAGTCCCCGAAGGTTTAATCATTAAATATCCCTAGCCGGAGTATTATCGAGACTGGACATCGATAATGCGGAATAGGCTAGTATTGCACTTGTGTGCGTTGTGAGGGTACAACAGCATAGTCTCATATATATAAGTATTGGATACTTATGCAAGTGCGATAGGAGGTCGTGTTTCACCGATGGTACGGGAAACAGCTTCGCTCTGGATAGACCCCTCGGAATCCCATTGGTATTATGACTATGTGTCTATGGGAGGCCGAAATCAAGTAGGTGGGTGTAAGTCTTAACCTGAGACTTGCATCGCTAATACTACGATAATCGATAGACTTTGGTCTTGGTGATACAGGCGCTTAACCGGTTCTGCGTACACCACTTCTGGGTTTATCAGAGAGTCGTAGTGTATTGGGTGTGATGTCAAGACGGAAGTATCACTCCAGTCATAGTGGAGATGATGTCACGCAGGATACGGTATTAGTGCTCTTAAGTGCTGGCCGGCCATCGGGATATTATGACAAGGTCATGTATATCTGATTATAGAGACTAGTTACCAGACATCCGACATGTGCTTCGGACCGGGCAGACACTTATCCAGCCCCAGCCTTAGCACGTGACTATCCGATACTGGGCTGATATACACAATACTACGGTTTACTACGCTTGATACAGATCTATATATTCCTGTAAGAATATTTCTGGAGAATTGGGGAGGCATGGCGCTTTGCTAGAAGCCAACCTTGTCTTGTAAATCGGTATAAACGTAGTACGAGTACTTACGTGTTCGGATAGTCCGACGACCGTATTTACTACCAACATATCCGGAGATCTCACTGGGTCGCTTCCTGAAGATTCACCGATGACATATAACTCGCACTTAATTAATCTGGGATTAATTAGAAGAGAGAGAAAATTAATCTGGGATTAATCACGGAGATATTTTATCGGATAAAATATTAATTAAAGAGAGAGAAACGATTAATTTGGAATTAATCGATAAATTAATATATTCGATATATTAATCGAAATTAGATTTTGACGCGGAATTAAAATTAGATTTTAATTCGGGTGAACGAATTAATTTAGAATTAATTCGTTAGCGACGTCGTGAATAGTGAATTCGCTAGGCGTAATCATTTAATTACGACGCGACGGAAAATTCGTTATTTTGAATTAGCGAATCCGAGCCCGCGAGTGATTGCGAGCGCATTCGCATTTCGAATTCGAGCGCCGCACGCAAGTCACATCAAGCGTGAAATCGCTAGTCGCATCATTGTCAAATCACTTGTCACTTTGAGTGATATGACATGACATGTTGTCACTTTATTAAAGTGAATAGATGTGATGTGATGAATAGTGATGTGAAATGATGGAAAGCTTTATTGCTTTTTACTTTTTGACTTTTGAATTAAAGTAATAATATTTTTTATTTAATTTACTTGGTAAATGTAATAAATATATATATTAAAGTTTTATCTTCTCTCTCTCAAATTAAGGACATACGGTCTTCTTCTTTCCCTCCTTTCTCTCTCGGCTTGGAGCCGTTTTTCAACTTCTTCTTTCTCATTTTTCTGGTTCTGCGAGAAGTAATGAGAAGCAAGAGATTGATTTTGTTTCAAAAACCAAGTGCTAGCACACACATAGAGTTATCCTAAGGTGATAGGGAAGTGAGTTTGTGAGCATGGAAAAGCTTGAAGCTTGGAGCTTCAATGGAGGTCATCAATGGCCGAACATGGAGGAGGCAAACCAGTCCAAAACCGTGCAGTCCAACATGTGCAAGGAGCTTAATGCCGAGAGCTTGGAGGGAGGCAGAAAACACATCTTGTTCTTTGCATCAAACCAATCATTTGTGAGTATATGATTCCGCCATTTTATTTTGATGTATTCATGCGATTTTGTGCTTGATTTGGATGATTTTGGGACCTATATTAGAACTCAACAATGGTATCTTGAGCTATTATCAAGCATGAAAAAGTTATTAGGTTAAAATGGGGTAAACTCGATTTAGGCATGATTTGGTTGAATTGTTTGATGAAGTATGCTTGAATGAGGTTGAATTGAAGTTGTGCATGATCAATTCATGAAATTGGATTGGATTCAATTTTGGCATGACAAATGGGTGGTTAAAATCAATTGAAGCATGATTTGATTAAATTGATTGATTAAGTATGCTTAAATGTTGTTGAATTAATGATTGATTGGATCAATTTGAATAAATTATGTTTGGAACAAATTTCCCCAATTTTTTATATTGGCATAAAGTGACAAATTTGGGTAAACTTGATTTTGAGCATATTTTGTGAAATTGGATGAATGAGAATGCTTAAAGTATGTTTAATTTAAGATTGATTGGATCAATTTGTTGAAATTGTGTTTGGAACAAATTTCCCAAAATTGCTTATGTTGGCCGAAATTAAAGAACCCTAAATTTCTTGGTGATTTTGTTTGTTTGATCATTGGATGACTTAAAACAATTGGGTAATGTTGTTTTGAAGTTCAATTTGATTGAATTTTGATTTGGAACATTTTTCCCAAATTAAAGTGGCTTGGCAGAATTCAATTGAATTTGAAATTCATTGTGTTTTTTGATTTTAATTCATTGGATGAATTGAATTGATTTGGGAAATGATGATTGTGGATTCAATTGGATTGAAACCGAATCGGATTGGAAAAACCCCTAATTGCCGAGAACAAAAGCATGTAAAATGGTTTTGATTTTGATAAATTGTGTTGGACACTATTTGATATTGAAGTGCATGATTAATTAGGCTAATTGATGTTTTAGAAATGTTAATTGGATAATTAATTGTGTATTACACTTAGGTTAATTAATTATGGAATTTGGAATTTTATAAGTTAATTAATTTGGGCTTATTTTGGAAATTGGGCCTTTAAGGTTGTGATTGGGCTTTTGGGCTTTGTTGTACAAAGTTGAGTTTAGGAAAATTTGGTTGGATCCAATTGGGCCTAAAACCGCATCCATAAAGTCCAATTATGGCTTAATGGACCTTAATTATTTAATTGGGCCTAATGGGCCAAAATTGATTTCTGGGCTTATGGGGTAACTCCCGGATTGGATTTTGGTTGTTCGTTTGACCCGAGTTGACCAAACCACGCCTTATAGAAATTAATTAAAAGCCATTGGACTTTAATTAAATAAACATTAGATGTTAATCGAGGCTTTGAGACCCGTTGCGATTAAATTTGGAATTTAAGTCGTAAAGGTTCGTTAATAAAAGTGTAATATTTAATTTGGAATTAATAGTGAATTAGAATTAAATGCGTATTAAATTGGATTTAATTATGTAGTTTAATTTAATTCAAGAATTCGTACTTTGAGTACTTATTCGCAAAACGAGTTTGACTCGAGCAAAAATCAAATCGTTGTTTGAACATTGGATGATCACTAATTATCAGATTAATTAATTGGATTAGATTGATTGATAACATGCTTGTATGAATACATGGTTGCGATGCATGAATAATGTATATCGGATGGATATTAGTCGGGTGGGGCAATTTTGGAAATTGTGTAATAAATTTGATTTATTAAATGGACCTGCGTGTCCAGCCTTATCACCTATATACTCCTTGTATTCTCTTCTCACCTATTCCCCTCAATGTAAATGAGGTTTCTTTAGAAGTGTAGTGTAACGGGTAGAAGTAAATACATGTGCTAGCTTTGGAGAGAGAAAATGAGAGATATGATCTAGGATCAATGTAAAGTATCCATCCGCATATCATTATTATTTTATTTCATATGCGCTTTATTATGTGTTTAGAATGCATGTTTAAGGGTGTATGATGATGAGACCTTAACAAAGATAATAAATTGGTTGCCAATTGCACGCGAAAAACCCTCGCTCAATATCAAGTGTTTTTCCTTCCATTGAGTGATTCTTACTCAAGATCCGAGATTGGCATTGGGTTGTTGGCCAAAGTCAAGCCCTTTGTCCGTCGAAGATGTTTTGAATCACGAAGGCTTTGTTCCATATCGGTGTCTTGTCCAAGTTGTGGTTTGTTGGCCAAAGTCAAGACCACTTCTTGTCCATCGACATTGATTACGAAACTTTCCATGGTCAATGGGTCACGCTTGACTGGGATCACTAGGTTTGTTGTGCCAAAGCCAAGGCTTAGTTGATTCAGAGGAAAAGGTTAGGTAATACATTGGATGTATTGGCATATATAAGATATATGTTTAGGATTTGGATATCCGCCTACTGGATCTAGGAATTGGATGGGATCCAATTGATCTTCGAGATCTACCTAGTTAATTATCATACAATTTGTTGGCCAAAGTCAAGATTGTGTGATATTTAACGGGATCCTAGCCCACTAGGAAATACGGTTTCCCGAGTACTCGACAGAGGGTTAGAGGCTCGCGAAAAATAGTGGGAGGCAAGAATTAATTTGCAATACTCGTTCAATTACTCGCCATACGCGCTCATTCAAATTATTTCGTCGTTAGATTAAATGTTAGTTGGACTAATATTTAAATTGTTGTTTTAATAAGCAGTTGGACTGTATTATATTTGATTATATATAATTGGATTATATTAATCAATATATTTGAATTAATTAATTTCATTTACAGTTGATTTTATAATTGGATTATAGTAATCAATGTAATTGAGGTTAATTAATTTAGATTATATTTGATTATATAGTTGGACTATTAAATCATTATAATAAATAGTACCACAAATCGTGGATTAAATAGTTGGACTATTAGAATCAAGATATAAAAATGAAAGATTAGTGTTTAAGACATAATCCTGGGTGAAAATGTATTTAAACTTTAATTTTCAAATGGGAATAAAGTTTCAGGATGGTCCTGGAAATTAATAGGTTATTTATTTGATAAAATAATATATTAAGCTTGTAGCGCAAGGCGCACCTTAATTCGATATTCCAGAAACACGAGGCTTGGCCAAAGGCTTCTGGAATGTTGAAACAGGCAAGGCAAAATCATTATAATCTTCTGGGAAGATAAAGGACATATCCTAAGAAGGAATAGAAGACGAGCAAGGCTCTGACTTCAAATATTTTGTCATAATTATGTTCACAGCTAGTATTAAATTGGATTTTAGATACTTAGTGTGGTACATAAAATATATATATTGATGTTCAGAATCTGTTTTGAACAGGATACTGACTTCAATTGAGATTTATCTGCGAATTGAAACGGGACGAAAGTCGCTGTTTTAACCGTAGATATCTGAATTTAGGAACTACCTTCGGGTTAGTACTTAAATTTAGAAACTGTTATAATGTAGCTAGTTTGACTAGAAACATTATCTCTATATCTAGTATAACCCTGCGGGTGTACCTTTATATTCTAGAACACTAAAGTGTTTCATTATATAAAGATGATTTGAGATAAACACATTAGATGTGAATAACAGGATTTATATTTTGAATATAAATAATATCTCAAATATAAAACATGACATAAAATAGCTCAAACTGATTTGATCAGTTAAGAAACTTAATTGTGGCATAGTTGTCAGGGACACTGATAAACAAGAATCGTATATCCGCACTTTTGAAGAGCGGATACCAGGACTGATTTGATTCCATTCAAATAAAGTCTACGAATCTAGTCTATTTGGGCAAAGTGCCTAAAACACTATTTACTTGGTAAAAGTGTAAATGCCACCGATCTGTTAGCCCTACTTCATAGTGAAGCAAGTGGGGCCCATGTCTAGCTAGGCTAGATATGGATATGAATATTTCGTGACCTTTACGGATGTGGCATAGCGTATGGTTATGTGTTTCTTTTGAAACACAAATCGGAAACTTTTTAGTTTCGACACGAAATAGACAAATAGATCGGCTAAAGTATTAAACCGTCATGGTAAGACTGTAATGGAAAATACTTAAGCAATAAGTTTCTAGTTTTTTATGAAAGAGTATAGTATTCTTTCAAATAAGGACTCCTCCCGGAATACGTCAGTTTGACGGTGTGTCCGAACGGATTAACCGAATTTTGTTAGACATAATAAGGTTAATCACGAGTCGCTCTGAGCTACCATTTCCTTCAACGGATAAGCTTTAAACAGTGCAAGAACTTATTTTGAATAAGGTTCCATAATAATCTGTTTAACAGATATCATATTAGATATGAACGGGAAAGAAACCGGGTTTCTCATTCTTGATAATTTGGGTATGCTAGGCATATGTTTGGATGATACCAAACTAAAACCCAAATAGGATAAGTGTCAAATGTAGGTTATCCTAGGGATACCATAAGTATTATACTTATACACCTCACAAGAGAACAATTAGATTGTTACTCACCATACAGTTTTCCTGAGAGGAATACCGATATGCAGTGGTAAGTGGGAGGATAGTATAACTCGATGGAAATCGGAGTAATACTGTTCAAGGCACTGAATCTTAATGGAACATGAATAGTTCATCCAGGATGAGACTATTACCATTAATTTTCGAATACACAAGAACCGCGTAGGTCGGACAGAGTCAGAAAACAACCTGGGGTATGGGTTTCTGATCTAACCTCATAAAGATGTGAATCTTATTGAGGAATACCAACTGACTACGTATGAGGAAGTGAAACAAACAATCCCTAATTATGGCAAAGTGCCTTATAATCCGAAATGGATTCCATGTATATCAACCAGTTTGGATACTAGTTGATGTACCACAAGGCATTGTGCCTAATGGTACTTAAAAAGTCTTCTAGGAAGACATACATGGATGGCAACATACCAGCGTATAAAGCTAGGCTTTTAACGGAAAGGTATCGTTATCAACATTGTGTTGATTACGATTCAACCTTTTACCTGTTGCCACGGTAAATCCATTTGGATAATGCAAGTTATTTGATCCATGATTGGATTATAACAAGCATTAGGTTCTTAGAATTATCGTTTTGATATAATCATAATGGTGTATGATTTAATTCAAAACGAAAATAATTCTAGTGTATATAAGGAGGATAGTGGGAGCGCACTGACAGTGGCTGTCCTATAAAATAATGATAATACGTCATTTCTTGGAAATAATATTCCCATAAAATAAATATCGGCGAAAGCTTGCCTTTCGCAATACTCTCCTAGAAACCGTACATTGAAAAATGTACGAGACCTGGTGTATCATACGCTTTGAGCATATGGATTCACAAACAGGCCAATCCGAGTGATAGTCACTGGATTAATATTAAGAACATCCGTTAGTATCTTAGAGAACTAAGGATGTTGTCTTAGTCTATGGAGAAGGAGAACTTAAAGTGACTGGGGTCACTGTAGCAAGTTCCAATAACCGATAAAGACGACTAAAAGTCACAAACGGTACTATATAGTTTGAAGAACGGTACAGTGAGCTGGAAATCTTCCAAGCAAGATACTGTTACCGAATAAACAACAAATGCGGGTTGTTGCTGCAGCTGAGGCAGCAATAGAAGTCATTTGGGTCGATACAAATCTAATTAGATTAGATATAGTTCTGTTAGCGGCTGAGCTAGGCGTCAGCACAGGCTAAAGAATTAATGGTCTCATCGACGATCCAAATATATACTTCTATATCATATGATTCGTTCGGATCATACATCGTGGCGATGTGATGATCGTATAAATCGCATCAAACGATAATCATACAAATCCGCTGACGAAAAAATTTTCTCAACAGTTTGAGCCAACCGTACATAGTTCGGGTATGAGACACTTGAGTGACTGGCTATGTGCCAAGTGGGAGATTGTTGGACAAAATGACCCATAGCGTCACTATTTGCACAGATCATTGTGTTGTTGTAGCAAATTAACTATGTGACAAGGAAATTGCACTCTCATCATTTGTGATTAGATCACATAGATATATAAATGAAGAGAGGTCCCTATGATTAGTTCCTGGACTGAGAATGATATGAGACAGTATCAGTCCCCGAAGGTTTAATCATTAAATATCCCTAGCCGGAGTATTATCGAGACTGGACATCGATAATGCGGAATAGGCTAGTATTGCACTTGTGTGCGTTGTGAGGGCACAACGGCATAGTTCTCATATATATAAGTATTGGATACTTATGCAAGTGCGATAGGAGGTCGTGTTTCACACGATGGTACGGGAAACAGCTTCGCTCTGGATAGACCCCTCGGAATCCCATTGGTATTATGACTATGTGTCTATGGGAGGCCGAAATCAAGGTAGGTGTGTATAATCTTAACCTGAGACTTACATCGCTAATACTTACGATAATCGATAGACTTTGGTCTTGGTGGTACAGGCTTTAACCGGTTCTGCGTACACCACTTCTGGGTTTATCAGAGAGTCGTAGTGTATTGGGTGTGATGTCAAGACGGAAGTATCACTCCAGTCATAGTGGAGATGATGTCACGCAGGATACGGTATTAGTGCTCTTAAGTGCTGGCCGGCCATCGGGATATTATGACAAGGTCATGTATATCCGATTATAGAGACTAGTTACCAGACATCCGACATGTGCTTCGGACCGGGCAGACACTTATCCAGCCCCAGCCCTAGCACGTGACTATCCGATACTGGGCTGATATACACAATACTACGGTATACTACGCTTGATACAGATCTATATATTCCTGTAAGAATATTCTGGAGAATGGGGAGGCATGGCGCTTTGCTAGAAGCCAACCTTGTCTTGTAAATCGGTATAAACGTAGTACGAGGTACTTACGTGTTCGGATAGTCCGACGACCGTATTTACTACCAACATATCCGGAGATCTCATGGGTCGCTTCCTGAAGATTCACCGATGACGTATATCTCGCACTTAATTAATCTGGGATTAATTAGAGAGAGAGAAAATTAATCTGGGATTAATCACGGAGATATTTTATCTGGGATAAAATATTAATTAAAGAGAGAGAACGATTAATTTGGAATTAATCGATAAATTAATATATTCGATATATTAATCGAAATTAGATTTTGACGCGGAATTAAAATTAGATTTTAATTCGGGCTAACGAATTAATTTAGAATTAATTCATTAGCGACGTGAATAGTGAATTCGCTAGGCGTAATCATTTAATTACGACGCGACGGAAAATTCGTTAATTTGGAATTAGCGAATCCGAGCCCGCGAGTGATTGCGAGCGCATTCGCATTTCGAATTCGAGCGCGACACGCAAGTCACATCAAGCGTGAAATCGCTAGTCGCATCATTTGTCAAATCACTTGTCACTTTGAGTGATATGACATGACATGTTGTCACTTTATTAAAGTGAATAGATGTGATGTGAATAGTGATGTGAAATAATGGAATGCTTTATTGCTTTTTACTTTTTGACTTTTGAATTAAAGTAATATATATGTTTTATTTAATTACTTGGTAAATGTAATAATATATATATTAAAGCTTTATCTTCTCTCTCTCAAATTAAGGACATACGGTCTTCTTCTTTTCCCTCCTTTCTCTCTCGGCTTGGAGCCGTTTTTCATCTTCTTCTTTCTCATTTTTTTCTGGTTCTGCCGAGAAGTAATGAAAGCAAGAATTGATTTTGTTTCAAAACCAAGTGCTAGCACACACATAGAGTTATCCTAAGGTGATAGGGAAGTGAGTTTGTGAGCATGGAAAACTTGAAGCTTGGAGCTTCAATGGAGGTCATCAATGGCCGAACATGGAGGAGGCAAACCAGTCCATTACCGTGCAGTCCAGCTGTGCAAGGAGCTCACTGCCGAGCTTGGAGGGAGGCAGAAAACACATCTTGTTCTTTGCATCAAATCCAATCATTGTGAGTATATGATTCCGCCATTATTTCTTGATGTATTCATGCGATTTTGTGCTTGTTTTGGATGATTCTTGGGACCTATATTAGAACTCAACAAATAATTCATTTTATATCACTACGCTAATCTATGAAACTACTGGATGCATCCGAACATTTAACAGAAAACTTGAAATTTGTGAATTTTTACCGGGAGATCTTATCGAGATTTCGAGGGCATATACGGGCTCCAAACGATCCCACGAACGCCCTGGAATTGGAAAAATTCATATCGGAGCTATTGTTCATCGTAGTCACTATTCATCCCAATATTTCTTCCTCGTTTCGCAAGTAATCGAGCACGAATCGGAAAAATCATCACTGTCATCTTGTATTACTCTTCGAGAGCATTGATTTGGTATATGGATTGGCCCGTGAAGACTCCCGGATGAGGTGGAACGAACTCAAAACAAACGCGCCTAATTCCTCTTAGTCACGCCGCCGTATCGCCGTTATTGGTCGCCGGACCGCCGCCAGAATCTTCCCCTCCTTCAGACGTTTCCAGCGCCACCGTCGCGCCTGCCGGAGACGTCCCCACTGGCCGGTGCTTCACCATATCTCCTCCATGCGTGATAGTTGTCAAAAAAATGTAAATTGTCCTCCTATGCAATAAGGAGAAAATTTGCCTTAAATAATAAAATCTTTAGAAATTTCAAACTCGTCCTTGCGCAATTTACACTCTAGTTCTATTATAGGGCTGCTTCAATTTTAGGAAATATTAAAGTCCTTATACTTGAAATTTCAAAAAATATTCAACACGAAAGTTGTTTGTCTCAGACAATCAAGTCTGATGGTTCAAAATTCAGCTTAATCGAAGTTCGTTTACTATCTTTATAGCCAAAAAAAAGAAACTTTTACGCGTATAACGATAAAATCAGAAATCCCGTAACCTGTTCTCGAAATCACGCATTTTCCAACACGACGAAACTTCACTTTAAAATATTTTCAACTATTTTCTAACACAGAAACTCTGATTTTCAATTACCATCCCGTTCCAAGTCCTTAATTTTAATTCGGAAATCATCTAGTAGTGTTCTGAAAAAACTCGGGATATTACATCATTCCCACCTTATAAAACTTTCATCCTCGAAATTTCCTCGTCCTTATTTCTGATCACTCAGAACCGATCGTAGGTACATTACCATCTTGTCCGAATTCGGAGGTCACCACACTTAACACTTTTCAAAAGTTAAATGTCTCACAATCCAATACAAACTATGCTATTTCAAAACGAAACATATTGAATATTATATATTATACCAATAACACGTCAAAATTATCATCTCTCATCCATCAACAGAAAGAAAGTGAAACACAGATTCTATACTATTGGGGTTTTGGACAAAATACCCCGGGTTACGCAGCGGAATGCGAGAAATCAAATGATCCGATTTCTTTAATTTTTCTTGGGTGATTAAAATAAACATTCAATACTCAAAAATATAATTTTTAACCCAAAAATCAGAATTTCAGTAAATTATCATACAACCCCAAAACTTTCTATTTTATTCATTTTAGTCCTAAGTTGTTCAAAACAAGCTTAGGTGATTTCCAATCACAATAAAAATGATTCGTACATCAAATATATATTAAAAACATAAATCTGAATTTTTTTCAGTTTTTCCATAATTACGAAAATGCCGCAAATAGTTTTCATTTTGATCCTAATTTTTCAAATACAGGATTAGGTGATATCCAATCACTACCAAAATGATTTGTAAATCTTATATACATTAAAATGCAACCTATAAAAATTTCTCAAAATTTTTGCTTATTGCCTTCAGCCCCAATATTTTACATTTTGATCATTTTGGTCCTAAATTATCAAATACAAGTTTAAGTGATTTCCAATCACAACCAAAATAATTATACATCTCATATGTATCAAAATACAACATATATATGAAAAAGCCCCAATATTGGTTTAGGTTTAAAACCCTAATTTCTCAATTAATCAAATTAACCAAAATCAACACAATTCAACAATTTAATCTAATCTCTACAACACCAATCAATTCTCACCACTATGAAACAACTCAAGAACAAATCTAAGTCATCATTGAGTAGCCTAACCTTTATTTAATGGCAACCAAGTCATCTAATGACCAAAAATGTGTTTATTAACCATTAATAAACAAACTTTTAATATACATGGATACTTCTTTCATTGAAGCTTCCAAACTTCATAACACAAACAAAAGAGAGTAGCGAAACAAGAGAACAACATATGTTGTAGCCAAGAACAAAAGAAATATATTAACTTCTTAAAGAAAAGTTGAAATTACTTATTAATTTGCAAGTTTCTTCACTTCCTTCTTGGTTTCTCTTTTTTTCCTCTCAAGTCTCTTATGTTTTTGTGTTTTGATAGCTTAGAATTATGAAGCAAATGAAAAAAAACCCTTATATACTTAGGGTTACTTGCCGAATACACTTAAGGGCATTATTATCATTCTGCTTCAAAAATTATATTAATATAAATGTTAAAGTTACTTATTCAATTGGACACTTCAACATTAAATAAGTTCTAACAAGTGAACCAATCATATTAATCCACCTCCAACCATAATTATAATTATAAAATAAAGAAAAATGTAATAAATAATTCTAATTATTTAATACTTCTAATTATTAAACAATTAAAAAATTAAATAATTATCTAAAAAAATATCTAAATATATGTATATATTTACTTTAAATATTTCATAATATAAATATTTATGACATGTGTCAAATGTTTTATTTGACAACTAATTCATGTGTATTTAATAAAATCATGTATTAAATTCAAATACAGATTAACTAAGAAATGGTTGGGAAAATCTTTAAACATGTATCTTTTCGTTTAATCGTTAAATCCAATTTCATTAGTTAGACTCTATAGATTCAGGCATATCAGTCACAAAATCCAATTTCGTGTCCATAATCTACCAACCCGTAAATTATGACAACCAAGGATAAACTCGCTGAATCAAACAGGTCGAGGTCATTGCATATGTATATTCCCTCCATCACAGGTATTCGGAATATTCCAAAGATATATATAAAAACGTAAAATCTATATAGGTCTAATCTCATCGACTTCTATTAGCAATCTCTTAATAACACTTAGAACTTACTTCTACAGTGTATCACGAGCCCATGTATTTAACAGATTTCTAATTCCATATTGAATACCTATGCTCTGTACACAGAACTGACAGATACAATCTTGATATACACAGGATATCTTGAGGATCAATCAACACCCAATGAACATGCGTAGGTCAGATCTAAATAGATCAGTGACGTGACTGCCATCAAAGTGAGGAGGATACCTCATACATCCACAATGGTATCTCAAGTCGAATGACCAATATGCTCACTTGACCCGAGAAGAATTCTATTGACATTGGTGTACCATTTATTAGGAAATCTTATGTGATTCGTTCTATGTTTATCCAACATAAACATCTGCACGTCTATACCAGTCTCCCTAGACTCAGGGTTCATTGGGATAAACTATCGGACCAAGTCTCAATATACAACGTGTACTGGTCTCAACGGATTTTACTAACCGACCCGTGTTAGTAAATCTTGACCATGAACTTTATTTGATAATATACTTATAGTAGTGACACTTCCAAATGTTAATTACAAACTACTTTGTAACTGTGCACTAAATTATATATTATCGGATCTCTGTGTAATATATACATATCATTAAATTATATTAGTTTCAATCTAATCGTCGTTAGATCAAATATGTATATAAAAGCAAGAAGTGCTACCATAAATAAGTAATATTATGGAAAAATGAATTATTCTTATTCATGAATCGGACATGAATACGATCCGGATTGGCACTCCGAGCACCAACCCTAACAATTTCTCCCACTTGCTCTAGTGCCAATCTACGATATAATACACACATATAAATATGTATCACATACGCATGGTCCTCAAGAGCTGACCTATCACTCAAGAAGTAGGCAACACCAAGAAAGCCTACTATAACATATTGAGTTTGTCCAACAAACCCAAAACATTTCCCTTAACAAGCGTCATTCATATTTTGTATAACCTAAGTTATACATCAATATCACTGAGATGCAATATCAATATTGTGCTATAGCTAATGAATTTTTCGAGTATTTAGGGATCAAGTCTAAAATACTATGCAGACAACCGCAAGTGGAACGCAAAAATCAAAACTTCTAATCTATAAGGTCACTATGCAACTTCATAAGTCAATACTTCATAAGTTACAATTAATTCCACTTACATAGTTGAATCGTTTGTGACACTTCCACTGCATCTTTTCTAAATTTTATGACGTAGACCGTCTACCATCATGATTAGACTCAAATCTAATCTGACCCAAATGGTTGAGGACTATATTCTCAATGAATAAGAAACTCATTCTTAATATCTCAAAGATAACAAAGAACATGTTTCAAGACACATCATATGGTCTATAGCATATCAAAATAGTTATTAACAATTACGATTAAATTAATATCTTTTAATCGTACATAATATACTATTCATTATGCCATCATCCTATAATACGTAAGATTGATTAGACACTATAATCAATTTCTCTTTCGATAAAGGAATCATCCTTCGTGAAATTTGAACACTATATACAAGAGACACACTAACTGTCAAACAGTTATACTAATTGTCAAACAGTTACATTAGCTGTCATACAGATAGTCTTGATGTGTTCTATATTAGATCATATCTAATTCACGACTAATGGGAGTATCTCACAAGTCTCTTAGTTTTATATCATATATAAAACTTTATATCGAATATAATAGAGACTACTCGCACTACTTTCATGGAGAAAAAAAAGACTTAGGTAAACCTTTTAACCTTACAAACATCTCATTATTACATGAATAATGATAATGTCTATATGATATATAACACTAGAAAGAAATTTGTATGCTCCCACTGACCCTACTGTCACATATATAGTTTCTACACTTTGATAAAATCAGACAATCTGACTGATATCAAAATTAGAGAACACAGATTTCCGGAAGGCTCACCCGAGTCTACAACAGGCTCTATAAGCTAGTATACCAAACTATGATATTAACAGAACACAAACTCTACGACCATTTCAGACCGAACTCTTCAAACAAAGAAATCACAACGGATCTCTTATCCGAAGAAGCCATTCAAAAATACCATTTTGCATTCCTAGATAAAATATATAGTTTAATATCAACATTAACTAACAGATTTTTAGTTGTTCAATTAGTACGACTCGAAACAAGTTTCCTCAAAATCTACAATAGATTGCTGAGTATAACCTTTCTCACTGTCATACTATAAAGGTCAAACCTTTAGCAAGCTCACTTTGCTTTCGCTGTATAAATATTTTGTACATTTTATGAACGATTCATAACGAAAGCTCAATCGAGTTCAAAACTTGATCGTATTAAGGTATGAACAATCTTAGATCTTTGGTCTAATCTAACTTCCAGAATCGATATCGAATATCACTCCCATTATAAGTTATAAGATAATTTTCTTCGATAAGAGAAACAACGGACCATTAAGTATCAAATACTTGTAAATGATTCTGACATTCTATTGAACTTATACGGAAGATGTCTTAGGGTCTTTTCATCTTATAAATATGCAGTTCCATTTATAGTTTATCACTCTCACTTTTGACTTCAATAATTCAAGTCTTTTCTACAATAGTTAACATCTGATGTTACACACCAAGTAATAAAATAATTTTATTACTCTGGATTATAGAAATGTATTCTATCAAATAAAATACAATATTAAATTAAATATAATAAATGATAACTTTTACTTGTACCTCCGAGGCGCAAGTACTTTTAATTATATAACCATTATACAAAAGAAAGATTCAAATCTCAAACTTTTCAAGATTCAAATTTTCTACTATGCATATCAAATACGTACTGTAGAAATTAATGGAACATTAATGAAAAGGATGAATATAGTGTTACTGGAGCATCCCCAACAGTATTGAAACTAATTCGGTAGTACTTAATATCAAGCGAATCAAATCATATAAGATTCATTTCCTCCTACTAACCAATTCTATCACATGGAATCGTAGAAGAATAATATTGAGTAAGAATCATATTCATTAAATAATCTTAGGACTAATTGCCATAAATTCATATGTTAGATCGTATCAAACATCTCTGAACAATTCAAAGACTCATTATGAATTATAAAGATACAGTTTTCAAAACTTCATATCGAATATCTTTAAACCAGACAAAATATTCTATTCACGTTCATCAGTAACATATTGAAAGTTCTTAAACCATTCAATACATTCAATATTTTTTCTTTTAGAAATGTGTAACAAAGTCATGACAACTCATTAACTAAGTTACGAAGTAAGGAAAACTATCCAAGATAATTTATAATTCATTAAACTACATACATCCAATGTATTAGCTTAATAAATCTTATGCTTCAATGACAATCATTGGTTAAATAAGATTTAATCACATTCTCCAACACAATATTCATTAAAAGGATAAGGATATGTGGTATGATCTCGTATCAGACCATCATTTACCATATGGATAAGCATCTAATGCTTAAGTGATAAAAACTCATAAAGCATTGTTCTAAGTTATATTACTTAACCGAATATTTTTCTTAATGTTTATCTTTTCATCAATGACACGACTAGTCGTCTTAAAATTTTTACAATTGTTTAAAAAGAAAAAGTAACTATCCAATAGTCACAAATTCTGATATCATATATCAAAAAAATCATTAAACAATAATTTTAAATAACTAGACGTCAGATCTGATATCCAATAGCTATAGTTGTCATATTGTGAGAATCGATATTCTCTACACATAACTATACACATCTCATTTCTTAAGCTTTATAATTTACCTTCAACTATTCACAACAATTGTAAATAATTGATTACAACCTGTGTCAGACAAATTACCTCTAAAGGTCACTCAAGCCAAAAATGTCATTATCAGATAAATAAATACCTAATGAGGTTTTCTTAATGCTAGTAAAGAATCTCGAAACATGAACCATTCATGTCAATTTTTACTGCCAATAAAATTATTCTCTCTAGTCCATTATATCCTAAAACGGATACCTATTTAGATTATCGTGACTTAGTAACTAAGTCACTAACCATCTTAATTTTCCTAGAAAATTGAAACAATAGTTCCTGATGGTTTAGACTAGTATAATTATATATATGTCTAGAGATATCTAGAACCTATTCTAGAAAACGTCAACCATAAGTCATTTCAGAAAACATATATAAATAATATGCATGCAGTTGAATATAAGTTTAATTCTATATACACAATAGAATAAAGGAAACATTAGCGGTAATTTTCATAATATTACACACTGCCTTAGTTATGGAATTTTTAACCAAGCAGTGTCTCCCACTATTTTACGTAATACCGTAATCGCAAACGGAAAATGGGAATGCAATGATTAAATTGAATTCCATAGTGAGAGGTGGACCCCATAAATATATTTTGACCCAGCTTTGGCACGTTCTCGCCTATGTATATTCACAGGTGGACAACTCATTGTCAATCACACTCAATGTGACTCTTGATTTTGGTTCTGACCGTTTCTCGTTGTGACAGCTTTGGCACGTTCACGCTGTTGGAGTTCTACAGTCCCGAGGATCGAATAATAAGCATAAAACATACATGTAAATACATCGAGGAAGTTACAGAATACTTACATCGAGCGGTTGAGTGATGCGGTGATGAACAAAAATCGTTTTCTGGCTTCCTCCAAGTCACGACAGTGGCAGAATTTCAGTCCTCCATTTTCGGCTTCAATCTTCCTCCAAGCTCCAAGCTTTGGTTGATGGTGATTCCATGCTCAAGAAGTGAGTTCCCTATTGTAAGAGTTCAATTCAAAGTCCCAAGATCAACAAATCATGCACAAAAACCGCATATGAACACATCAAAGGAGGTGCGGAATATACTCACATTGAATTTCAGTTTGATGAATGAAGAACAAGGTGCGATTTGCCTCCCTCCAAGCTCGGCAATGGCTTCTGGAACTGCAGTGAACGCACGGTGGTGACTGGTTCGGCTTCCTCCATGTTCGGCCATTGATGAGCACATTGAAGCTCAAGCTTCAAGCTTTCCAAGCTCATGAAGACACTTCCCTATCACCTATGTATACTCAAGGTGTGCTAGCACTTGTTCATCTTCCATTTTGCTTCTCAAATTTTCGGTGAAACCAGAAAAATAAGAGAAGAAATCGCACCATGCGTGAAGAGATGAAGAAGAAAAAAGAGAGGAGATGAGAGAAACCGTGAATGTTTTCATGTAAGAGAGAGAGGACCGAATGTGTAGTAAAAGGGAAAAAAAAAAGTAATATATATTTATTCATTTATTTTCCAAAAATAAATAAAACATATATATATTCCAAACCTTTTCATATTCCATCATTTTTACTTTTAACTTAAGTTATATCACATCACTTTTCACATCACATCTATTCACTTTAATAAAGTGACATTTGTCAAGTCACATCACTCAAAGTGACAATTGATTTGACGATTGACGCGACTAGCGATTGACGCTTGATGTGACTCGCGTGCCGCGCTCGAAATTGAAATGCGAATGCGCTCGCAATCACTCTCGGGCTCGGGTTCGCTAATTCCAAATTAACGAATTTTCCGTCGCGTCGTAATTAAGTGATTACGCCTAGCGAATTCACTATTCACGTCGCTAACGAATTAATTCTAAATTAATTCGTTCGCCCGAATTAAAATCTAATTTTAATTCCGCGTCGAAATCCAATTTCTATAATATATCGAATATATTATTTTATCGATTAATTCCAAATTAATCGTTCTATCTCTTTAACGATATTTTATCCGAGATAAAATATCTTCGTAATTAATCCCAGATTAATTTTCTCTCTCAACGAATTCATCCCAGATTAATTCTATCTCTCTCTTCTAATTAATCCCAGATTAATCAAAGTGCGAGTCATACGTCATCGGTGAATCTTCAGGAAGCGACCCATGAGATCTCCGGATATGTTGGCAGTAAATACGATCGTCGGACTGTCCGAACACGTAAGTACCTCGTACTACGTTTATATCGATTTACAAGACAAGGTTGGCTTCTAGCAAAGCGCCATGCCTACCCAATTCTCCAGAAATATTCTTACAGGAATATATAGATCTGTATCAAGCGTAGTATATCGTAGTATTGTGTATATCGGCCCAGTATCGGATAATCACGTGCTAGGCTGGGGCTGGATAAGTGTCTGCCCCGTACGAAGCACATGTCGGATGTCTGGTAACTAGTCTCTATAATCGGATATATATGACCTTGTCATAATATCCCGTTGGCCGCGCAGCACTTAAGAGCACTAATACCGTATCCTGCGT
>SKCR01002451.1:0-27656 GCA_019454045.1 Zanthoxylum bungeanum
TGAAGTGAGAGAAGTGAAGTAAGTGTGAAGTTCAGTAGTGAAGTGTGTGTTTTATTTATTACTCAACTGAAATGGATTAGCTAAGCATCTGGCAAGGCTAGTCTCATGTTGTTCAACTGGGTAAGCCTGACAAGAGGATGTTGACGAATGTGATCTTTTCATTTTCAAACCTTAATTAGTTTTCTGCCAACGGAGGACTTCACGCTCTTTAAACCCAGAAAATGACAGCCATAAAAGAAAATACCAAGTGAATAAATTATTCTATCTACATGGTAAACTAGTAAAATCTCCATAGCTTTTATGCCTCTCCTCTATAAATTTTAGCTACCTTCTTCTACCAATAGAGCTACCATTTGTTTTCAAAAATGAATTCAAAAAAATTTATGTCTGCTTTTAAATATACGAGTATAACCACAAACCAAACCACAAGCCATAAATTTTTACCTCGTTGGCTTTCCTCCTCAATTTCTCTTAATCATTCCACTAATATATTTGAAAAAACATTTTTCACATCTCTTTATCCTTCCACCACTATATTCGGAAGGAAATTCTTCACAGCACCTTATGAACCAAGGAATGCCGATCACAATGTTGATGCTCCTCTAAACACCAGTGGAATTGATATTAACCGACAACCACTCACGGGTTAAGATTTTTATGCACTGTCGCTCTTATGCACTGCCTTTAGGTTTTTTTTTTTTTTTTTTAGTTTGTTCATTTCAATGTGTTTGAATATATATAGACACATTTCAAGCCCAAAAATTGGCACTTTCAAGAAAAGGAAAAATCATTTAAGATATTTTCTCATATCTGTGTTAGGGTTTTAAAACATTGCAAATTATTTATCTTCAATATGCGTCTTCACTCTCATTTTTTTACTTATTCATTTGTTTCTTTGATGGTGAAATCCATCATTGCACTATTATTCCTGTATTGCTTTTGGAAATATGCATACAATGAAATTTTGTGAGAGACCAGACAGTGAGTATAAAGAAAATTGTCTTAAGCAATTTACAATTCATTAAATTACATACATCCAATGTATTAGTTTAATATATTTTGTGGTCCAATGACAGTCATTGGTTAAATGAGATTTAGTCACTTTCCCGAATACAATATTCGTTAAATGGATAAAGATATGTGGTGTGATCTCATATTAGACCATCATTTACTATATGGAATAAGCATCAAATACTTAAGTGATAAAATCTCATAAAATAATGTTCTAAGTTATTTACTTAACCGAATACTTTTCTTAATGTTTATCTATTCGTAAATGACACTACTAGTCATTTTAAAATATGTAACAACTGTTTGCAAAGAAAAAGTAACTATCAGATAGTTGCAAGTTCTGATATCAAATATCGAAACAATCATTTAACAATATTTTAAATATCTAGACGGGAGATCTGATATCCAATATCTACAGTTGTTGTATTATGAAAATCAATATTTTCTATACACAACTATACGCATCTGCATTCTTTAGCTTCATTATTTACTTTCAAATTATTTACAACCTTTGCAAATAATCGAAAAACAAATAGTGTCGAACACTTGACCTCCAAATGTCACTAAAGCCATGGAACGTCATTATTAGATAAACAAATACCTAATGGGATTTTCTTAAAGCCAGTGAAGAATCTCGAGACGTGAATCAATTCATGTCAATCTTTACTGCATAAGAAAATATTCTATCTAGAAGGATTATATCAATATCTATTCTAATCTAGAACCTATTCTAGAAATCTGCAACCATAATTGAAGTCAGAAAACATATATATAATATGCATGCAGTGGATAAAAGTTTAATTCTATCAAACAAATAGATTAAGGAACAACATGAGCGACACTTTACATAATATTACACACAACTTAAGTTAAGGATTTTTAACTTAGCAGTGCCTCCCACTACTTTACGTAATATCGTAATCCCCAACGGAAACGAGAATTCAATAATTAAATTGAATTCCATAATGGGAAGTGGACCCCATGAATATATTTCGACTTACAGCTTTGGCACGTTCTCGCCTACGTATATTCATTAGGTAGACAACTCATTGTCAATCACACTCACCGTGACTCCTAGGTTCGGTCCTGATCATTTCTCGTTATGACAGCTTTGGCAGGTTCACAAGGAGGCGTATCAAGGTTAAACTTGTCAATGACAAACTCAAGCTACCGATGTAGTCCTGACAGCTTTGGCATGTTCAGGATTTCCATTTTCACTTGAATTTGTCTCTTATCATATAAGTTCTACTGGCGCAAATGAACTACCTTCAACTATAACTGCACAGCTTTGGCACGTTATAGCCATAGCATCATGAAAACATTTACATCCGTATTGACAAGGCGGACGAAGAAACAAGTATTCCTAATACTAGTCACTTTCTTAAAACCTTATTTAAATCGGGGATTTTCCAACAAAAGATGCTTTTACTTTATTTAATCAAATTAAATAAACACATGCATGTATAAATTAATGATTATACTAAACATTGAATTTTAAAGGGCTATTCATATCGAGCGTCCAGGATCAGACTCGCTCTGATACCATTTTTGTTGGGGTCAAATCAGAGGTGGCGCAGCGGAAGGAGCGCGGTTCGGGCGAAATCGTAGTTTAAATTTTTTTAAACTTACGAATAAATTATTCAATATCAAATATTAATAATTCATTCATATTTCACCTAAAGGTATTTATTCGATATCATATAACGACATAAATAATATAGAAACATCGCGAAACTTTTACGAAAATGTTTTTCCGTAAAATAGCATAAAACGCGTTTCCGGCCGAACCGACCGACCAATGCTCATGGGGACTGCCCAGGTCAGCCCCCAAAATATTTGGACAGTTCGTGGGCTGCCCGAACAGTGCCCAGTTCACTGTTTGGGCTGCCGTTACCTGGTAACTCCGTTTTTCACCGTTTTCGCGTATTTTCACTCCGAAATAATTTCCGATAAATATTTTTCTTGGGCAATTAAAATAAACTAATTTATTCTAATTACTCAATAAATAAAAACTGAATTTTTATCAGAAAAATCAGATTTATCATTAATTACAATAAGACCCTAAAGTTTTGCAATTTAATCATTTTAGTTTTTAAATATGTCAATTACATATTTAATTGATTCCAAATCAATCCCAAAATAATTTTTACAATTTTGCAACAAAACCAGAAACTTTTTCAGACTTGCGCAAACTGCCCAGTAATTTTCCAGAATTACGAAACAGCCCCTGAACTTTTATTAATTGTAATTTGGCCCAATTTGTTCAAAACACATCAAGATCAAATCCAATCAATCCCAAATTTGACACACATTAAATATACATCAAATTATAACAGATATATGAAAAGACCCAAAATTTGAGTGGGTTAAGAACCCTAATTTCATAAACTACTCAAATTGGACAATTTACATTAAATTGATAAAATTCAATACTTTAATATTTCAATTACCATACCAATCAAGTCTCACCATCATGAAATTAATCAAGAACAATTCTAGGTTAATTATGAATGGCTAATCAACTCTAGAATGGCAACTTTAATTTCTAATTAATTTATTTAAGCTTAATTACACTAATAAGCTCATAAATTAATCATACATGCATAACATCCTCAAACAAGCTTCCAAAAAATTTAATTACAAACTTAAAGAATAGAGAAACAAACTTAATAACACAATTTGAAGTTAAGAATTATAGAAACATTTTCCATGTAGAAGAAAGTGCAAGAAACTTACAAAATTCAAACTTTTGGCTTTGTTCTTCATTTCTTTCTTCAATTTTCTCTTAACTCTCTTTGTAATAATTTTGTTGAAGTTGTCTTAGTATGAAAAAAGAATCAAAACAATTTTGATATACTAATATTACTATGGCCGAAATTTAAGGAAAAAGGAAATAACAATTATTTAATTTTGTTTGATTTCTATTAGTCCACCTTTTGGAAAATTAAAGTTAACACTTTAACTTTAATAAAGCAAATCAAAATTTGTTCCAATGGAAACTTGCCATAATAAAGCATAAATCATTATTTAAGATATTTGTAATATTAATTAATTATTTATTTAACAATTAAATAATTAAATAATAAATATAAATATCTCAAATATATGTATTATATTTACATTAAATATCTTAAATACATATATTAATGATATATTTAAAATATCGCATTTTGATATTTAATTAATGTGTATTTTAATAATATCAAATATTAAATACAAATACACATTGATTCGGGAATGACCGTTAGGTCCCGATTGCATGTATTTTTCATTTAACCATTAAACGAGTTATAAATAATCAGTATTATTCATAACAGTTGCCCTAGTGCTCTACGAGTATATTTCATTAGTGAGACTATAGATTCAGGCGTATCCATCACGAAATTCAATTTCGTGTCCATAATTCACCCACCCGTAAATTATGACGACCACGGATAAACTCGCTGAATCATACAGGTCGAGGTCACTGCATACGTATAATCTCTCTGTCACAGGTATCCTGATTATTCCAGAGATATAGATGAAAACATCAAATCTCTATAAGAATAATCTCGTCGACATATCAATTAGCAATCTCTAAATAACATTCGGAACTCACTTCCGAAGTATATTATGGCCATAGATTTAACAGATTGCTAATCACAAATGGACTACCTATGCTCTGTACACAGAACTGACGGATCCTTTCTTAATACTCACAGGATATCATGAGCATGAGTCCACACCCAACGAACAGGCGGAGGTCTGATCTAAATAGATCGTTGATGTGACTGCCATCTAAGTATGGAGGATAACTCATATATCCACAGTGGTATCTCAAGTCAAAGAATCACTATGCTACTCAACCCAAGAAGATTCCTATTGACATTGGTGTACCATATATTAGGAAATCTTTGGTGAGTCGTTCAGTGTATATCAAATAAACACCTACACGTCTATATGAGTCTCCCAAGACTCATGGTTCATTGGGATAAACCATCAGACCAAGTCCGATATACGACATGTACAGGTCTCAACGGATTTTACTAACCGACCTGTGTCAGTAAATCTTGACCAGAAACTTAATTTAAGGATATACAACTTATAGTGACACTTCCCAATGTCAATTACAAACTATGTTGTAACTGCGCACTACGTTGTAAATCCTATGGTCTTTGTCTAATATATATACATATCACTAAACTAGATTTAGTTTCAATCTAATCGAAATTAGATCAAATACGTATATAAAAGACAAGAGGTGCTTCCATTAAATTAGTAATATTATGGAAAAATGTATTGCTCGTATTCATGATTCGAACATAAATACGATCGGGATTGGCGCTCAGAGCACCAACCCCAACACATTCCTCCCTCTGGGTCAAACAAACTAAGTAGGCCTCACACATCACCAACAGTTCCTGGTGTAAAGTACTCCTTTATGGGGCTGGAAAACACATCTGATGGGTGGATTTTTGGGTGGTAGTCTCATCATCCCTTTCTTCTTCTTCGTGATTAGGAAATGATGATGATTTTTTCCATAAAATGCTTTGGAGGTAGCACTCCACTTGGTTTGGTTTCCTTAGCCTGGAATGTGTGAGCGATGAAAATAGGTTAGCCTCGAATGTGTGAGCGATGCTGCTGATTTACACTTCAATGGATAAAGGCGCATGTCTGACTATTCAATTAACTTTCCTTTCCGACCTATAATTCTAAACTACCACCACCGGATTTCGTCGTAGTACCTTAAGCAACCCCTTACTTTGCTACTCCAGTGTAGCCTATGATTTAGAAGTTTTTCCTGCACTGATCTAACTTATTTAGAAAACTAGCTCCGCTTGATGCTTTTCATTTTGATAAGCTTGAGACTGAACCTGCTGGAGAACCTAACTCAAATCTAATCAATAGGTCATCCATCACCTCTAAGCTCGACAGTCTCAGTGTAAAATGCCATCATGTGGCTCTTAAGGTTACCTTTGTTTGCCCTTTGTTTTACTGCCAGAAGCGGTTAGGCCGTTTAGGGTTGTTTTAGCATTTTGTTTTTAGTTTCTGTTTTTTTTTTTCTCTTCATCTGTGGAAGAAATGAATTTTGTTTGTATTAAACTGTAGAGGATATTCCAGCTGCATAGCGAAACAATAATTAATTTAACAAATTGACATCTTTGCATTGTATTTCATATTCCATGTCACCAACGTGTTTGTCTTGTGTTGATTAGTTTTTGGTAATGGGAATTTGAGAATTTATTTTCAATCCAGTTTGAAGATGAAACTTTATACATAAATGTTGTGATATTGGGGCGATTACCACCTTACCCATTTCTGAATCTAATATCTACCACTTAACCCCTTATTCCCATAACTTCTTTAAACCAATGTTTCTTTACAATTTTACTTTATTGACAGATAAAGTCAAAAATCACTTCTTGAAATGATTATTAAGAAGTCCTAATTTTTTTATTTATTTTTAATATTTAATTTATTTGTTTCTATGAAATAGATAATATTATTTTAATTATACATATATATTATATAAAATTTTATTATATTTATAACTTTTGTTTTGTGGAAAGTTTCAAATGTCTCTATTGTGTAAGTAGGAAAATTATATGAGAGAATATTATTTTATATAATCAAAGAGTATGGGTAATAATGATAATTGTCATTCTTTTTTATTTTAATTATAATCTTATTTGTTTAGTATATAAAATTCCACAGATTGCATGGGTACGACTTCAACCGTATTCTTTTCTGTTCAAAAAAATGATATTTGCATCGCAGACTTTGTTGGAGTCTGAATATACGTAATGATACTATGTTCTATGAAGTAATCACTTTAGATGTTGGCGCTGCATATACTGGAGTATCTGTATGGAATCAGGGAAGAGAAACAACATTGCTCATAGTACATTCGAACATCATATTGAGGTCACAGTTGACAAAAATGATGCAAGAATTCGCCCATATGGTTTCGTAATTGGGTATCTTGTAGCCCCGATGTGGACGACACCATAATATTTTGATCAATCACATGTTAATCGGTTCCTTTTTAATTTAGATTCTTTTCCTGAATTCAAAGGATCATATTTGCCTTGTCAACGATTTGAACCTCACAAAATCTTGAAGAAAAGGAAAATGCAGCATTAAGGAGTGATATGATGAATCCGTTGTGAACAACGGTGTTCCAAGATCTCAATTTCATAAAAATCATTTTGCAGCTGAAAACAAATGAGGAGATTTATAAAAACAATTGCACCTGAGCTTTCTTCCCCGGACAAAAAAAGAGTTGATGTAAAGCATGTTCGATTTCATTTGACTGTTGAATTATTGATTTGCACATGTAGTCGAATACATCAAAACTTCAACAAAACAATGTAATCATTTTTTTTTTTGCTCAAAGTTACAATGCTGTTTTTTTTTTCCCCATTATATATCATTTGCAATGAATTTTTTTTACCCTCAACAACTTAATTAATTACATAAAATCTGCATTAAAAAAAACAAAGAAAAAGAAATAACTTCAATTTTTTTTTTATAATATAATGCCAATGATTTGATGATTAGAGACAATTGCAACAACTAACGAAATTAATAGATGACTTGGTTAGATAACTGCAAGGTTATTGCCAAGACTTTGCAACTCTTAAAAGAGCAAATGAGAGCAGTGATTAAGTGATTGTGGCCCTAAGACAAATGACAATCATCAACTCCCAGACGAAGAAAAATAAAATCAAACATACACCTAAATAAAAAGATAACACATAAATATGCAACTATCTATTAAATTTGTTGGGCTGGTTGGACGTGTCAATAACAGGGCTAAGGGATTTGTTTGCAGGAAAGTTCCGGATTTGATTCCTTTATAATCCTTCATTAACTTATTTTTTAGGGTTTATTCATTCATAAATCATTAATACATTTGCTTGCAACTGGTGGGTTCTGTTCATAAGGGCTGCGGTGCGGAAATGACACTAGATCAATAGATTTCTAACAGAATATGGAAAGTTTGCAGTATGCAACTTACCAGTTTCTGCAAAACGACAATCTTTTTTTTCATTGCCTTAATTTTCGTCAATCAATATTTCATCAATCTGTGTTTCAATTGCCTTAATTTTTTTCCATACACCCCAATGACGCCTTTCCATTTTGCATGGTCAGTTCCTTCATCAACGTAGCTAGTTTCCTCTTGCGACCCCCAAATTCTTCCTTGCTCCATCTCCTTAATTTAAGCAGAGTTTTTTTTCAGCTGTTTCTCTGAACCCACGTCCTGGATCCTTCCTGTTTCTATTGAATCCCCTACTTCATTCCTGTTGGATGATATTTTTGCATTCTGGTTATGAACTCCACATATTTTCATAAAAAGGCCTCTGAAAACCACACGCCCCTCTCCTGCCCTCACCCTTTCCCCTCATCAATTTCCATCTTCTATCTCACAGCAGGCCTCTTAGCCAAAATAGATCCACTATCTTTCACCTGACTTAGCTTCAGCCCCCAAGCTTGAACTTCCATTTCTTCTTTTTACTTTGAGGGTTTATATAATCTGCCCAATTCCCATTTCTTCACCCCTCTCTAATCATTTCGGTCCAAGAGTTTATTTAAGTCTCTCCCTATATGGTCCGCCCTACCCCCAAGTTTATCATCTTTATCCTTCCCACCTTTGTCCTTTTCATCTTTTTATTTTCCCGCCTCTTTTATACTGCTCTGCACTGCTGATCTACTGACAAAAACTAACGTTATATTCTCAGAAGTCAAACTTATTTTCCCTGACCTGACCTGCCTACCTTAACCATGTATTCTTTTCCTCATTTGATCCACGTGTTCCCCTACTATTGGTTCCCTCTCCTCTCCACTTTTGCATTCATTGCATCCATGTCATCTGAGCCAATCTCTCCTTTTCGCATTAAGGAGTCATTCTCAAAATATTGAAGTAGAATTAAATTTTCTGCTACAAGACTAAACAATATTGAAATGACACACTAGAAGTACAGAGTGCAGTTCTAGAAGTACATAGTGCACGTTCGGTGAAATTTTCTAAAGGACATGGGTTTAGTAGTGTAAGGTTTATGATATATTTTTCAAGTCCTGGATTTGAATTCAGGGTGCGTTCTTGTAAGAGTCCGGGGCAGTTGAAGATTTTATTTGTTCCATTTAGTCCCAATCTGATGATTTGATAGTAGAATTTTCAACATTTTTGAAAAAATTGAAACATTAAGAATGCGTTGATAGATAATATTATATGGAATATAAAGTAATTTATAAGTTATGTAACAAAAGTTAAAGTTAATAAATTAATATTATATTATAAATTACGATCCTATTGTGAACAAATACTTTCATTAAAAACGTTTGATAGAATATTTTATCTTCAATATCAACAATAGCATTAACCTCAATCGTGAAAGCTCTATCAAATTAAGTAGAATGTCGTCATCTTATTTAATAAGGCATAAATGTGCTGTACTAGAATAAATATATTGAACCTCTGATGAGTGACGAAAGGTGTGGATATGAGTGAGAGAACATAAAGCTCTTGTCTTAAAGCTAAGTAAAGTGAGAGAAGTGGAGTAAGTGTGAAGTTCAGAAGTGAAGTGTGTGTTTTTTTTATTACTGAACTGAAATGGATTAGCTAAGCATCTGGCAAGGCTAGTCTCATGTGGTTCAACTGGGTAAGCCTGACAGAGAGGTTGACGAATGTAATCTTTTCATTTTCAAACTTTAATTAGTTTTTCTGCCAACGGAGGACTTCACGCTCTTTAAACCCAGAAAATGATAGCCATAAAAGAAAATACCAAATGAATAAATTATTCTATCTACCTGGTAAACTAGTAAAAGCTCCCTAGCTTTTATGCCTCTCCTCTATAAATTTTAGCTACCTTATACCCTTCTTCTACGAATAGAGCTACCATTTGTTTTCAAAAATGAATTCAAAAAAATTTATGTCTGCTTTTTAATATACGAGTAAAACCCAAAACCAAACACAAGCCATAGATTCTTACCTCGTTGCTTTTCCCTCCTCAACTTCTCTTAATCATTCCACTAATATATAGTTGAAAAATATTTTTCACATCTCTTCATCCTTCCACCACTATATTCGGAAGGAAATTCTTCACAGCACCTTATGAACCAAGGAATGCCGATCACAATGTTGATGCTCCTCTAAACACCAGTGGAATTGATATTAACCGACAACCACTTATGGGTTAAGATTTTTATGCACTGTTGCTCTTATGCACTGCCTTTAGGTTCTTCTTTTTCTTTTCTTTTCTTTTTTTAGTTTGTTCATTTCAATGTGTTTGAATATATATAGACACATTTCAAGCCCACAAAATTGGCACTTTCAAGAAAAGGAAAAATCATTTAGGATATTTTCTCATATCCGTGTTAAGGTGATATAAACTACATGATTGGTCGTATTACTCTTGCTGCCTCTGTATACCACATATGGTATGAAAGAAACCGAAAGGTTTTTGATTGTAGTGCAACTTCAGTCCACCATGTTGTGGAGGAGATTTATGCAGCTATTCGAAATAGACTAATCTTTCTGAGTACTCATACTGCATTCCCTGACCACTTAGACATGTATGGGGGCTGCCATGAGCAATGAAAGCAGGGCCTTCTGTTTTTGGCTTATTTTGGCCTGTTTTGTAAGCTTGGGTGATGATGTTCTGAACCCAGCGATGTGGGATGCTTTGTTGAATTGTTTTTGGTGCGCCTCTTGCCCAGACGATGTGGGATAATTTTTAGAATTAGCCTTTGGATGCTCCTAGCAACAATCGGTGTGGGACCTCTTGGATAAGTTTCGATGGGGTCAAGGCAAGTCCAGGGCTTCTATTTTTTGTTTGATTGGTTAGCTTGCTCGTCTCCAAACCCAAGCATGGCTGATTTTGGCATTTGGGCCGGTTACGTGGTCCTTTGGGCTGATTTGCTTTGGCGTAGATCCCTTTGTGTTACTCTTCTGCTCTGAATTTGCCTCTGTTTCCTATTCTGTGGGCGTTCTCTAAAGACGACGCGTGTTCTGACAAGTGGGGGCCACTTTCGAGTTGCTATATTTGCTGACTCGATCTTTGATCTGGGTCAATCTTGTTGCCGATTCAAATGGGCTGGTCTGTGCTTACATGGCCTGCTCTTTTCGAATGGGGCTGGTCTTTCGGGCTTGATGGGCCGGTTTCGGGCTGCAGATTTGCTTTTGAGTTTTTTTTTTTTTTTATGCAAGCACCTGGCAGTGAGGATAGATTGTGCTGGGTTGAGGTTTTTTTTGCAGCTTTACAACCTGTATGTATTTTCTTGGGCCGTGTATTTGGCCATGTTTGTTTTCCGGCTTCTTGCTGCTTTGTGCGCTTTTAGCGCTCTCGTATGGGATGCACCTTGTACAATTGTACATAAACATCTTTTGAAAATATACTTATAAACTTTTTCCAAAAAAAAAAAGTTTTAAAGCATTGCAATTTATTTATCTTCAATATGCGTATTTACTATCTTTTTTTTACTTATTCATCTGTTTCTTTCGATGGTGAAATTCATCATTGCACTATTATTCTTGTATCGTTTTTGGAAATATGCATATAATGAAATTTTGTGTGAGACCAGACAGTGAGTATGATACAAAATTTACCCGTGGATGGTGGTGAAGGTTCAAGCCATTGGCTGGTATATATCAACCACAACTCATCCCTCCCCTTGGGTCAAACAAACCGAGTAGGCCCCCCACATCACCACATGTTCCTGGTGTAAAGTACTCCTTTCTGGGGCTGGAAAGCACCTCTGATGGGTGGATTGTTGGGTGATAGTCTCGTCCTCCCTTTCTTCTTCTTCTTCTTTTTCGTGATTGGGAAATGATTGATTGTTCCATAAAATTTTGGAGGTAGCACTCCAGTTGGTTTGGTTTCCTTAGCCTGGAATGTGTGAGCGATGTAAATAGGCTAGCCTGGAATGTGTGAGCGATGCTACATATTTACACTTCAATGGATAAAGGCGCATGTCTGACTATTCAATCAGCTTTCCTTTCCTCCGGTCCGTCCTAGAATTCTAAACTACCACCACCACCGCTTTCGTCGTTGTAGCTTGAGCAACCTCTTACTTTGCTACTCCAATGTAGCCTATGATTTAGGAGTTTTTCGTTAAGGGATCTGACTTATTTAGAAAGCTAGAAAGCTCTGCTTGCTGCTTTTCATTTTGATAGGCTTGAGACTGAACCTGCGGAGAACCTGACTAAAATCTAATCAATAGGTCATCCGTCGCCTCTAAGCTCGACAGTCTCAGTGCAAAATGCCATCAGGTGGCTTTTAGGTTACCTTTGTTTGCCCTTTTTTTTATTGCCAGAAGCGGCTAGGCCGCTTATGGTTGTTTTTAGCATTTTGTTTTTAGTTCCTATTTTTTTTTCTCCTCATCTGTGGAAGAAATGAATTTAGTTGTATTAAATTGTAGAGGATATTCCAACTGCATAGGGAAACAATAATTAATTTAACAAATTGACATCTTTGCATTTGTATTTCATATTCCATGTCACTATTGTTTTGTCGTGTGATTACACTACAAGAAAACTGTGAAATATAGAGGAAATATTCGTCGTTAATCCGTCGCTACTGGGCAGTTAACGACGGATTAGTGACGGACAAATTTCGTCTCTATTTTGTTGGTCGCAAAAAAATAACGACGGAAATATATAATCCGTCACTAAAATTAGCGACGGAATTATTCCGTCTCTATATAGCGACGGAAATTCCGTCGCTAATTAACGACGGAATTTTCCGCCACTAATAGAGACGGAAACAGAAAATTCCATCGTTAATTAGCGACGGAATTTTCCATCTCATTCGTCTCTAATCTCTATTTAGAAACGGAAAGTCCGTCTCTAAGTTCCATTTCTAATTTCCTAGGATATATATATTATTTTTATAAAATTGTTATTTTTTTAAATTAGCAAGCCAAGGTATGCATGAGTTAATTCACTTTCATTGTTTTGCCATCTAAAATAATGAACATTTATTGGCATTGCCAGCTACAAAATACTACAAATCTCTCACATAGTGGTTCACCCGGCTAAGAACAGCTAAAACATTGAGATTTACTAGGCTATCCATATAAAAGAAAGGCACAAGTTCAACAAAGCCATGATTATATACAAAGCCCACATATCGATTTTCTACTTGGAACATATGCGTGCACTAGAAATAAGTTCAGGAAGTAATAGGAAAATAGACGCACAATTCCAAAGCGCTGATGCATGTCATGTGATGGCCAATTATCATGGAGCGACTCCTGGTCCCAGAGTGGCTGAAGAGGGGGTAGTGGAGGTGAAGCAGTGGGGGATTCTCAACAGCATCCCTCTGATCCTCATTCTGCTCCACGCTTTGCTGCTCCAGATCTTGTTCTGCAGATGCAACACCACTAGATGTTACATTCAGCACCCAGTCAACTAGAGCATGACTTTGCCTTTCCACATATGACCGTATCAATCGATCAAGACTTTGGCGAAAATCGCTATGAAGAAGATTAGACACACTTCTCCCACAATAAAGACAAAACAGCCCCTTAAAATATACCAGACCAAATGAATAATGAGTGTGGTGATAAAATGGCTACCTGCTAAGTAGTTCCTTGATTTCTGTACTGTATACATTATCGTCATCCGGCAGATAAAATGTATCAACTCTTCCAACTGGAAAAGTTTGCGAATCAGAAGGTTCTTCTAACCAATTTCGCACAGCCTCTTGAAAACCATCTCGCAGATGGACATGTTCTTGAGACCATTGATTGGAAGTTCTCTCTTCCTGATTTAGGGATTTTTTTTTTTGAATCATGCCTGTGCTGTTGTAAATTCCTCAAAATTCATTAAATATGAGATGTATATGGATATGTATGTTATTGGAATTCCGTAGGGTGTATGGGAGGTTGCAATCCTTGGAGGGTTGCAACCCACCCCAAGGGGTGCCCTATTGGCACCCCTCCATGCCTTATATAAGAAGGCTTTAATTCCAATATTATACATGGAAAAAAGACATATACAGAAATACACCAACTTTAAAGCATTTATGTTTTTCCTTGTTTTGAGAGAGATTCACCATTGTTTCCAAGTTCGCATACTTGTTAAGGAGTGCACCTTGAACAAGAAGAATCCAAGTAATCCTGGGAGAACGTTGGCAAAACGAATCCGTAAAGCACCCGTGACGGAGCCAATAAGTTCTTAAGGACAAGATCATCTCGACTTGGACAACTCTGTATTCTTCATTTTCTGGTTTGTTTTAAAGATTTTCTGTTTTTAGGGTTTCATGCATCTAGATCTACTTTTGCTGTTTTGATCTGTTTGTTTGCAAGTTTTATTATTGTTTGATAATACTAAATTTTACCAACAATCTTAAGAACTTATTGATATCGTGTTATTAAATAGTAATTTGCATGTTAGGGGTTTGAATATTTTCTGGAAATACGAACTGTGCATGAAAAACCCCGTAGGGCGTTCGAACGCCCAACGCACGCAAGGCTAAAAATTTGAATTCTCGTAAGAACGTTCGAACGCGTCTTCAAACGCACCTCGAACGCAAGCCTTCTGCCTTAGAACGTTCGAACGCGTACTAAACGCAACTTGAACGCAAACTCTCTGGAATCATTCCGTTCGAACGCGTTATCAAACGCTACTCGAACGTGAACTCTCTGGAAACACTTCGTTCGAACGCGTTTATCAAACGCAACACGAACGCACACACACTGGACAGTCTCGTTCGAACGTAGATACGAACGCGACACTAACGAAATAGTCCTGTAATTCTTAGAAACTGCAAACTTAAATAATATTAACTTGGTTAGTCATATACTGTTAACACATTAATCTTGGTAGTATAGATTCAAGTTATTATTAGGTTGTTCCATTATCACAAGCATACACATAGTGATAAAGTTGAAATTGATTGGTTGTTGCATAATTGGTTGAGAATTTAAAGTGTAATTTTTGCACAAGTAATTCCATCCAATCTTGATTGACATTTATATATCTACACTTATCGTAATAATTGTGCTATTGGAAGAGTGTAATCTGGGTTGTGAATTGCTAAAAGATCCTATTGGAAAAGGTGTTTGAAGAATATTCGTTCGTTCAATTTTCCTTAAGAATCTTTAGTTAAATTCAATGACTTGTGTTTATTGGACACTTTCATCCATTAGAACAACAAGTGACTACCTAGTACATCACTTTGAACAAGATCATTCGTTGATCGTTGTGCAATTCGTCTTTCGTAGACTGATTGAACCCTGTTGAATTTCCAGCTACAATTGGCTAGCGGAAATATCAAAGAATAACCGGTCTCTCACGGAGAAAAGCCGGAGAAATTTGGTAGGGCAAATTTCAAATAGTGGCAGAGCAAAATGCTGTTCTACCTGACAACTCTCCAGTTGGCTAAATTCCTCAAAGATCTTCCGGTCCTATGGAGGAAGAATCTGAATTGGCAAGGAAGAGCGAGAACAGACTTGGATGTCTGGAGACTTCTTATGCAAGAACTACCTGTTGGGTGGTCTTGACAATACCCTGTACAATGTGTACCAAGGCATGACTTCTGCGAAGATTCTCTGGGAATCTCTCAAAGAAGTATAAAACTGAAGATGCCGGACAAAAGAAATTTGTCGTGGGTAGGTTCCTGGACTACAAGATGGTAGGTTCAAGGACAGTGATGTCTCAGTTGGGTGAACAACAATAGATCATTCATGAAATACTGGGTGAAGGAATGAAACTCTGTGAGACGTTTCAAATTGCCACCATAATTGAAAAGTTTGCCTCCATCATGGAAGGATTTCAGGAGCTATCTGTAACACAGAAAGAAGCAATGAGCCTTGAAGACCTTGGCTTGGAGTTCGATTGAGAATCGAACAGAACAACATGATGTCCGGAAAGGCCAGCTACAAGACTATGGAGTCTAAGGCCAACATCTTTGGAGGATGTAAATGGTAGCAAGAAAAGAAAGAACAGTGAAGCTGATTCTTCCCAAGCGAACAAGAAGTTCAATGGGAAGTGCTACAACTGTGAAAAGAGCGTCATATGACAAAGGACTGCAGAACAAGATATCTCAGGACAATGGCAGGATATATGAGGCTTATGTCACTGAAGATGAGCAGTTAACTGATGAGATTTCAGAGATAATCTCTCAACAGTGGTAACTGAGGCCAACTTGGTTGGGAATCCGAGAGAATGATGGTAGACTCTGGGGCTACTCGTCATATCTGTGCTGATAGCAAGATGTTTTTCTCGTATCAGAAAGGTTGATGGCGGCGATCATCTGACAATGGAAAACTCGTCTACCTCTAGAGTGGTTGGACAAGGCACAGTAGTTCTGAAAATGATATCCGGAACGGAGCTTACATATAATAATGCTTGCATGTTCCAGATATTCGGAAGAACTCGGTCTCGGGTTTGTATTTGTTTCTGACAAGATTGTATTGACCAGAAATGATGTCTATACCTCGCTGAGGGTCTTTTCAATGACTGTCAATTGTGCTATTAATAAAGCTGAAACTTCTGCTTATATTATTGAGTCACAAATGTATGGCATGGGAGGTTAGGACATGTTAATTATGATACATTAATTAACATGGACCTTATACCTAAATTTGCTTTGATAGCCAACATGAGTGTGAGGCATGTGTTGAAGCAAAAATACATAAACATCATAGAACGAAGTTCTGAACCCTTGGAACTTGTACACATTGACGTATGTGACATGAATTTTGTGCAAACAAGAGGCGGTAAAAAGTACTTTGTCACTTTTATCGATGAAAGCACAAGATTCAGTTAAGTGTATTTGCTGAGGCATAGCATGAAGCTATTGAGAGCTTTATACACTGATAACGAAGTTGCAAATCAACTTGGCAAGGAAATCAAAAGAATCAGGAGTGATAGAAGTGGTGAATATGTTTCATCATTCGGTGAATATTGTTCTGTGCACGGAATTATTCACGAGACCATTGCTGCTCCGTATTCTCCTCAACAAATGGGATTGCTGAGTGCTAAGACCGAACGTTGAAGGAAATGATGAATGCCATGTTGACTAGTTCTGGTTTACCTCAGAACTTGTGGGGGAAAGCCCTGCTTTCCGCGAACTACGTTCTGAACAAGCTTCCCACAAGATTGGACAAGACACCATATGAGTTGTGGAAAGGTTATGTACCTTCCTACAAATATCTGAAAATGTGGGGGTGTTCTTGCCAATTGCCAAGGTGATGGCTCCTAAACCTAAGAAGGTGGAATATGACCCAAAACTGTTGACTGTATATTCTTCGAATATGCTTGCAAAGTGCGTAGTCGTTTCTTGGTCTATTCTTGGACACAAGTATGAGATTCCTGACATCAATCTGAATGTGATGATTGAGTCAAGGAATGCAATATTTTTGAAGAGACATTTCCTTGTAAGGAAAGACAAAAAAGAGTCTCTCAAAAGAGCTGTTGATACTGTCAAGGACATGATCATGTTGACCAAGAGTCAGATCCGATTTTCTGACATATTTGTTAGAAAATGAGCCTCGAAGCTATAAAGAAACAATGTCTTCTTTGGAGGCACCTCTGTGGAAAGAGGCGATTATCAGTGAGATTGATTCAATCCAACAGAACCATACTTGGGAGTTGGTTGATCTTCCTCCAGGTTGTAAGCCACTGGGCTACAATTGGAAAGATGAAAATGGATGGATCAATAGATAAGTACAAGGCGAGGTTTGTCATAAAAGATTATAGACAAAGAGAAGGCTTTTTTTTACTTTGACACCTATCCACCAGTGATTCGTATCACATCAGTAGAATGCTTATAGCTATAGCAGCTATATTTGTCTTGAAATACATCAAAAGGATGTAAAACGTCATTCTTGAATGGTGAATAGATGAAGAGACTTACATGGAAACAACCAGAAGGTTTGATGTTCCTGGATAAGACATAAGGTGTGCAAACTTGTAAAATCCTTGTACGGATTAAAACAAGCACCTAGACAATGACATGAGAACATTGACAAAGAGATGTTATCAAGTGGGTTAAAACCATGAGTGTATAAGTGTGTGTACACCAAGTCAACTCAAAAAGATATGTCATTGTATGTCTCTATGAAGACGATATGCTGATAATTGGTAATAATCATTGTTGATTCAGTTTACCAAGAAAGTGTTAACCAGCAAATTTGATATGAAAGATTTGGGAGTAGCTAACCTAACTCTTCCTCTATCAAAGAATAATGGCTTAAGCATATCGCAATTAGAGTATTCAAGGATCATCAGAAGTCTGATGTATCTCACGAATTGCACACGAACTGATATCGCTCAAGCTGTGAATAGGCTCAGCAGATATACTAGCAATCCAGGACATAACCACTGGAAAGTCATAGTAAGTGTTTTGAGGTATAAGAAACTTCAAAATATGGGCTACATTACGAGAGATATCCTGCTGTTCTAGAGGGATACAGCGATGCTGGATATCTGATATAGTGGATTCCAAATCTACGGTTGGATTTGTTTTCACACTTGGTAATACAGCCGTGTCATGGAAATCCTCGAGGCAAACATGTATTGCCCGGTCTACTATGGAATCAGAGTTCATAGCATTAGACAAAACAGCGGAAGAAGCAGAATGGCTTAGAAACTTCCTGGAGGATATTCCTGGTTGGCCCAAACCGGTGCCAGCGATTAGCATACATTGTGATAGACAATCGGCAATTGGGAGAGCCCAAAATACAATGTATAATGGTAAGTCTCGACACATACGTCGGAAACATAATACCATACGTCAACTGCTCTCAAGTGGCATAATAACGATCGATTATGTCAGGTCGAAGGAAACCTAGCGGATCCACTAACTAAAGGTTTACCTCGAGAGCAAGTTGAGAAGTCATCGAGGGGAATGGGCTTGAAGCCTATAATCTAAGAATTGTCACTGTGGAAACCCAACCTAGTTGACTGGAGATCCCAAGATCTAGGTTCAAAAGGGACAACAGAAACTTTGTGCAATTCAAAACAAGCACTGAAGAGTTTCGTACTCTTTCCCATTCCGATAATGACGCCGAGTGCTGTCTGTCATTGGTTAGGATAAGCTAAGGCTTTTAATGATCACTATATTAGGAGATGAGTCCTAATGGGGGTAAAGACAGATTACCTCTTCATAGTAGATCACCTATTTCAAGTAAGAAGTGAGGCCGCTTCCATGGGAACCTTTAAAGGCGGGTTACCCTAAAGTGCTTGATGAATCCAGGACCGTTGTTCAGGGCCAAAATGAACACAACCGTAGAACGGGAAAATGGTCGAATTAAAGCTGTGTGTTGGCAATTGTCTTGGTTTACATCAACGGCAGAACAGTTCAAGACTATGGGTCACTGGTTTGCCAAGTAAATCCGATTGTCATTCACTAGGAAAAGTTCAAGGCGAAAGCTACCTATTTCGATGCAGCTTTAGCTCACGGTATCTCTCTCACGTGCCTGTATGAATATTTGAAGAATTGTGGGGGTTGTTGTAAATTCCTCAAAATTCATTAAATATGAGATGTATATGGATATGTATGTTATTGGAATTCCCTAGGGGTGTATGGGAGGTTGCAATCCTTGGAGGGTTGCAACCCACCCCAAGGGGTGCCCTATTGGCACCCCTCCATGCCTTATATAAGAAGGCTTTAATTCCAATATTATACATGGAAAAAAGACATATACAGAAATACACCAACTTTAAAGGCATTTATGTTTTCCTTGTTTTGAGAGAGATTCACCATTGTTTCCAAGTTCGCATACTTGTTAAGGAGTGCACCTTGAACAAGAAGAATCCAAGTAATCCTGGGAGAACGTTGGCAAAACGAATCCGTAAAGCACCCGTGACGGAGCCAATAAGTTCTTAAGGACAGAGATCATCTCGACTTGGACAACTCTGTATTCTTCATTTTCTGGTTTGTTTTAAAGATTTTCTGTTTTTAGGGTTTCATGCATCTAGATCTACTTTTGCTGTTTTGATCTGTTTGTTTGCAAGTTTTATTACTGTTTGATAATACTAAATTTTACCAACAATCTTAAGAACTTATTGATATCGTGGTAAATCCGATTGTCATTCACTAGGAAAGGTTCAAGGCGAAAGCTACCTATTTCGATGCAGCTTTAGCTCACGGTATCTCTCTCACGTGCCTGTATGAATATTTGAAGAATTGTGGGGGATTGTTGTAAATTCCTCAAAATTCATTAAATATGAGATGTATATGGATATGTATGTTATTGGAATTCCCTAGGGGTGTATGGGAGGTTGCAATCCTTGGAGGGTTGCAACCCACCCCAAGGGGTGCCCTATTGGCACCCCTCCATGCCTTATATAAGAAGGCTTTAATTCCAATATTATACATGGAAAAAAGACATATACAGAAATACACCAACTTTAAAGGCATTTATGTTTTCCTTGTTTTGAGAGAGATTCACCATTGTTTCCAAGTTCGCATACTTGTTAAGGAGTGCACCTTGAACAAGAAGAATCCAAGTAATCCTGGGAGAACGTTGGCAAAACGAATTCGTAAAGCACCCGTGACGGAGCCAATAAGTTCTTAAGGACAGAGATCATCTCGACTTGGACAACTCTGTATTCTTCATTTTCTGGTTTGTTTTAAAGATTTTCTGTTTTTAGGGTTTCATGCATCTAGATCTACTTTTGCTGTTTTGATCTGTTTGTTTGCAAGTTTTATTACTGTTTGATAATACTAAATTTTACCAACATGTGCATCACTTATCCGCCGCAAAGGAGAACCGCCACCAATTGATGCATAGCCTTCTTTGCTCTTGGGCGCCCTGACAGAAGATATGTATTGTGCCAAAGGCTTTTGAAGAAAACGAACCAATCTTGGCAGTCGTATGATGTCCTGTTCAATTCAATAAAGTTCAATGATTATATTTCTGTATTTAGTGAATGGTACAGAAACATTAGATTTATTACAGAAGCAAAAAAGAAAATGTTACCGGATCAGCAAAAAGGTTAAACAAAAAAGCTGCACATCCCTGAGTGTTTCAGGACCTCCGAGATTGAGCAACAAAACACCGATCTTTTCATCACCAATAAGAGATGCTGTGGAAAAATCTTGAGAATTAGAAGTAAGACATGCCTCCAATTTTGAAAGAGTTCAAGCACTTCGGTTGTTCGTTGAAGTCGGATTTGGTGGTGCCCAATTTCGTCTATTTTTCCGTTGTATCCTGGGAAATAGACGTCTCGCGTTCTACTGCACCGATCGGTAGGGGACGAATTTATTTTAAGGAGATTGTTGCCACAACAAGCCTCGGAATTCTTCCTGTTGCTGATCCGTGCCTTATTCTCAACTCACTGCCTGCAACTGTCTTCTATTTTATTTGTATTGTTGATTACTGTATCACTGTTGTTAATTGTACTTTTGTGTTCAGTTTACTGTGTGTTCAAAGTCCGTTGTAAGAACACAGTAAACAAATAACTTGTAATAAGTGTGTGCCAGTGTCTGAAAAACTCCCATATTCAAGATAAAGCTATATATTAGGAATCGCCAAAAACTCAAAAATCAAACATTATGCTTATATTCCAGTTTTTGTTGATTCAAATAGGAAAAGCACTTCCTTGGGTTCAATGTCAATTAAAGAATCGTAAATGGAAAGGAAAGAACCTGTGGGTGTGCCATCATTTCTTTGCGAGTCTGCATTTGCGACAGCCAAGAGACTTGCAAAAGACACATATTTATATTTAGCCAAGGGGTCGATGGGAAACACTTGGTGGCATGCTTCAACATTTTTTTTGGCATGCTTCAACATTGTCACAGGTAAAACCCATTTTCGCAGCTGAACTAACCTCTGCATTATTAACACATCCGCTTGTATTGGATTGAGAATCTTGGTTACAAACATAAGAAAAGCAATCTGATCCCTGCCAAATTGGTTGGTCCTCCGGCTTGTTGGCTTCCCTGTTTACGCAGATCGGCATAGATTTGCGGCTTGTGAATTGCCATCTAGCTGACCCAATTTCTTACCAAATCTCATTCTAAATAAGAAAATCTCATTCTAATTTAAAGCTGTTTCAAAGGAAAATGCAACAAAACAGTAAAATTGCTCTTTAATCTACCAGATCTCACTTGTAAAAAGATTATAGCACCAGCAGAATACAAGAAAATCTCTGCAGATTCTCTCAGTTTGAGATTGTGAGAACCATATGCCCCGAGTGAAGAAGGGAAGTAAAAAACCGAGAGTGGGGGTGAGAGAGGGCATGGCAAAGAAATTATTTGAGGGATTTATGGATTTGGGTGTGAATGGTGAAAGAGAAAGGAAAATCTTATTTATTTAAGTATAATTAGAGACGGAAAATAATTTTGTCGCTAATTCTAGCGACGGTATACACATTATGTCGCTAAAATTAGAGACGGAATTCCAATTCCGTCGCTATTTGGAGACGGAATTTTTAATTCCGTCTCAATAAATAGAGACGGATTTATAAATTCGTCGCTATTCCGTCGCTTTTTTTTCCGCTATTTCAATCCAGTCACTTTTAGTTATGGAATTTTGTCCCGTCACTAAATTTCGTAGCTAATGTTATAATCCATTTCAATTCCGTCGCTATTCCGTTTCGAAATGTTGAAACGGATTTTTTCGTTGCTAATTTCCGTCGCTAATTCTGTATTTTCTTGTAGTGTTAGTTTTTGGTAATGGGAATTTGAGAATTTATTTTCAATCTGTTGCTGAAAAAGCTAACTTTTAGAGTTCCATCAAGGCACCTTGAGGAGTGCGGTTTTCAAGGCCCCTGCGTTCGCAGCCAGCTTAAATCATAGAAATGAAATAATGGAAACCTTCCCGTCGATGTGAGCTCTTGGGGAAGATCATTATGTGCCCCCTATTTATTAAGGTAAGGCGGCAAAGTTGAGGAGGGGCCGCCGCCTTATGAAGATGAAACTTTATACAGAAATATTGTGATATTGGGGCGATTATCACCTTACCCCTTTTTGAATCTATTATCTATCACTTAACCCCTTATTATTTCTGTAATATCCCATAACTTCTTTAAACCAATGTTCTTTTACAATTTTACTTTATTGACAGATAAAGTCCAAAATCACTTCTTAAAATTGATTACTAACAAGTCCTAATTTTTTTTTAATACTTAATTTGTTTGTTTCTATGAAATAGATAATATTTATTTTAATTATACATATATAATATATAAAATTTTATTATATTTATAACTTTTGTTTTGGAAAGTTCCAAATGTCCCTATTGTGTAAGTAGGAAAACTATATGAGAGAATATTATTTTATATAATCAAATAGTATGAGTAATATGATAATTGCCATTTTTTTTAATTATAATCTTATTTGTTTATCGTATAAAATTCCACATATTGCATGGGTACGACTTCAACTGTATTCTTTTATGTTCAAAAAACAAGATACTGGCATCACAAGACTTTGTTGGAGTCTAAATATACGAATGGGTCTGTGTTCTATGAAGTAATCACTTTAGATGTTGGCGCCGTATATACTGGAGTATCTGTATGGAATCAATGAAGAGATTCAACAATTCCTCATAGTACATTCAAAACATCATATATGAGGTCACATTTGACAAAATTGATGCAATAATTTCGCCTATATGATTTCGTAATTGGGTATCATGTAGGCCCCGATGGTGGAACGACACCAGAATATTTTGATCAATCACATGTTAATCGGTTCCTTTTTAATTTGGATTCTTTTCCTGAATTCAAAAGGATGCATATTTGTCTTGTCAACGAATTTGGAACCTCACAAAATCTTGAAGAAAAAGTCAATGCAGCTTTAAGGAGCGATATGATGAATCCGGTTGACAACAACGGTGTTCCAAGATCTCAATTTCATAGAAATCATTTTGCAGCTGAAAAACAAATGAGGAGATTTATAAAAACAGTTGCACCTGAGCTTCTTCCCCCGGAACAAAAAATAGTTTGATGTAGAGCATGTTCAATTTCATTTGATTGTTGAAATTATTGATTTGCACCTGTAGTCGAATATATCAAAACTTCAGCAAAACAATGTAATCATTTTTTTTTGCTCAAAGTTACAACGCTGTTTTTTTTCCATTATATATCATTTGCAATGAATATTTTACCCTCAAAAAATTAATTAATTACATAAAATCTGCATTAAAAAAAATAAATAACTTCAAAAACTTTATAATATAATGCCAATGATTTGTTGATCAAAGACAATTGCAACAACTAACAAAATTTAGTAGATGACTTGGTTAGATGAACAACAAGGTTATTGCCAAAGACTTTGCAACTTCTTAAAAGAGCAAAGGAGAGCAGATGAGTAAGTGATTGAGGCCCTAAGAACAAATGACAATCATCAACTCCCAGACGAGAGAAAAATAAAATCAACAATACACCTAAAATAAAAAGATAACACATAAATATGCAACTATCTATAGGCTTTGGATATGTTAATGAGTAAACACACTGGTTTCTTGAACTTGGATGATAAGTCTGAAGAGTTATTGGTCATGTGTGCAAAACGCATCAACTGGTTTAATATAATGCAGTCTGTAGTAATAATGATAAAATAATGTCATCTCAATATCAAACGTACCCTCTGTTGAGAGTAAATTAATGAAAAAAATATTTAAACTGATGAGAAATACACTAGGAGCAATAGGTGAACCACATAAGAATAAAAAAATATATAATATAACCAAGTATATGATATTGTAAAATAAATTTTCATTGTCAAAATGAGGTAATCTGAAAATGATTCAGAATAGAATTGGAATTAATGGATAAAACACTTTATTTAATATAATAGGTTTTGATTCTTAATAATTGAGAACTGATTTTTAGAACTAAAGTCTAAAACTGATTTTACTCATCCTTAATTTATAATGCATCATTTTTGTCATATAATGCATTTCTAAATAAATCATTTATCTAGAAAAACAAAAATATACCTCTCTAGCTATATGTATTCCCAAGCCGTTTTCTTTCTACAACTTTTCCAAAATAGTTCACTAACAAATTATTTTTGAGAAAGCTTTTGCTTTTTATGGACAATTTTTTTCATTTCGTCATTATGTTTGAAAATGATTGTAATAAATTTATAGAATAATAATATGGAGATTAAATCGGGACTAAATAAAAAAAAATCATCCTAAAATCTAATGGAGATAAAATCATCATTAAAACTAATTAGTTTTTATTATTTTTTTATTTTTCAATGTGAAATCTCATATTAATATAGTCAAGACATGTTAATATTATTGTACTATTATGATAAATATAATTTGATGTTCATGTTATTGAAAGAGAACTATAAAGCTTGCTTCCTTCACATATATGCTTTCTTCGTGCCTTTATATTGGTCTGACAGGGTAAAATGACCCATGCGTCAAAAATTCGATTTAAAAAAATGATAGAAATTTAGGTATAATATTCTTTCGGATATATTTTATCATCCTTTAAAAAAAAATACTTGTGTCAGACTGGTATACAAATGAAGTATATATGAATCAAGAGAATTATAGGATCCAAATTTAGGTATATCGAATTTGAATATATTCGGACTAGATCTGAAATTTGGATTCTTTAAAATTTTCACATTTAAATTTAGATTTTTGAAAGTTGAATGTAATATTCTATAAATTAAGTGAAATAATATTAATAATTAATTTTAAAATAATTATTAAAAAAGTCAAATAATCAAACTGCCACTGGATCAGTGCTTTTGCCATCTCTATGGCCGACTATGAATCTTTTTTATTTATTGTATTATTATCTTTTATGAAAACTTTTATCTTTAAAAGATAATTTTGTTATACACATACATCAAATACCTCAATTTGTTCGATGATTTTATGATACAGTTACAGATTTATTTGTTGTAGAAGCCAACGAAAATTTGTAACACCCCAATTTATTTTTTACCTATATTTTAATTTATTAAATTGGGTGTATTGGAAATTTAGGGGCTAAATTATTATGTTTGTTATAAAGTTTAGATTAAAAACTACCAAAGGGATAAATTGAAGGGTGGAAAATAATATTTGCCATGTGAGTATATAAAAAAAGAAAAATCTATCTCTTACCCTAGAGCTTCCAGCAGCCTTTGTGAAAAAATAAGAGAGAGAGAGAACAGGCGTGAGAGAGAAAAAAGAGAAAAAGAAAGGGAAAAGAGAGAAAAATAGAGTGTTTTGTCCCGATCCGTCCGATCCGGAGCCGATCCCGACTGGGTCTTTTAGGGAAAGTATAGATTTCGACGAGAGGATTATTTTGGTGGTGGTTTCATCTCAGATAACTCCATATTTTCGTAGAAATCCCGGTGATCGTGATACCGTAAGCGGAGACAGTCCTGCTGCATAGTTCCTTTATCTATAGACAGCTCGCTAGGTGCGTGGATAAGCATGTAACATTGATGTTTTCAAAAATATATAGTATGTATGTTTTCTTAAATGAATTTTCAAGGTAATGCATTAAATGATTTAATTTTTAGAAAAGTTTATATTTTGCTATAAAGTAAAGATCGAATATTGATTATGTTGAAATCATGTGTTTGTGATATATGAGAAACTTGCATGATTTGAGATATATGAGCATGTATTTTCGAAATGATTTTTATGTTATGATGCACCCTCGTGTACTTATATGTGCCAGATTATTTACCGTGAGACGAGGTCTCATGTTGCCAATTATTACCGTGGGGATGCCCCATGTTGCCAGCTTTGCCGTATTGTCACGAGAGTGTGCATATAGATGAATAAACGACTTTATTATTACAGAGTATTCTTGAGCAGAATGAGAAATGAGATTTATGATTTCAAGTAAATGTTTGATATATCGATTTACAGTTTATGTATTTATTTATATTATGAAAGACTTATTCGATCCGCCTTGTTACTTGTTTATCCACGGCACTAAGCTGTGATCTATTGCACTAAGCGTGAACTTACTCATTTTCTTTACATTTCAGGTTTAGCAGATTAGTAGATTATTCATTTTTCCATCTGCTGTTTCATCACCATTTCCTTCCAGTAGAGAAAGGTTGTGCCAATAATAGAGTGTCTTTGTTATGTTTTTGGATTATAGTTCTAGATATGTCATTCTTGAGAGAAATTATTATTTGGATATAGACACTGAGCCTTTATTTGATACTGAGAATATTTATATTTTAACATGAATATTTCTTTGTGTTGGATCATGGAGATCCTATTTATATGATGACACTATTCAGTTTAGAATTATCTTTTATATTTGGAGGATTAATCCATTTTACAGGGGAAACTCCGTCTGTTTCAAGTCTCCGTCTCACCCCTACCCTATCTAAGGGGGACAGGTGTGACACAATTAATATTATTGTACTTTTTTTTTATAAAGACATGCATGTGTTCATATGTTATTGTAAAAGACATAATTATTCAGAACTTCAGAGCTTATAGTGGAGCAGATAAAGATAACAGTGAGAGGACTAAAGCCTAAAATCACAGCAAAAATGAACACTCAAACAATACATGGAAGAGGAAATTACTGAAGCTTTATTTCAAATGAAAGTACTGACCTGACCAGATGAGTTGCCAGCTGTATTTTTTCAAAATGAACACTCAATTGACGAAGTAATACACGTAAGAGGAAATTACTGAAGCTTTATTATTTGTACTAACCTAACCAGATGAGCAGTTTTATTTTTTCAAAAACACTGGAGCACAGTTAGAGAGAGAGTTAT
>SKCR01002452.1:0-27623 GCA_019454045.1 Zanthoxylum bungeanum
CAACCAATTTGATACATTGTCCCCAATGTCTGAGAAAGAAGAAGTAGAGTTTAGAAGACATCACATGGTTAGTGTGGAATTGACAATTGAATCTACAACACTGCTAATAAAAAGAAAGGTTAGGTATTAAAAGAATATAAGTAAATTAAAATAGAAAATAATATATGTTGATAGTTGTGATTGTGCCTCACATCTTCCTCTAGTTTTATGTCCAGTAATGGCTTGAACGCCCTCTATGGGTCGATGATATGTTTCCCATCCAATTTTCTTATAAATTGGCGAACCTGGTCTTTTAAGGTCAGATTCCCGAGACTGTATTATTGTCTTTATTTTGAAATTATGTATGTAAGTTGCGAATCAATCTATCAAATCCATTAGGATGCGTCTCAAAATTCAATGATATATTATCTAATGACTCATTACTCAAGCCATCTATAATAGGTTGATTTTTTTCTTCACGCTTATTAGACATCATTCCTAAAGAACGGCAACGAGTGTTGCACGTCCAATGTGCGCATTTATAACAAACACCTAATTGTTTAGCTCTTAGTTTCTTAGCATAAGTGATTTTCTCCAAACAAGGTATTTAAGAGATGAATGAATCAAGAAATTTAAGGACTCATGCTTTAATCATTTCTTTCTTGTAAGGGTTTAAAATTTTTTTGGGTGGTCGACGGGTCTTGACATTATCTTTGAAATGTATTTTGAGTGTCCATTTTAAAGGATTAATACTTTTTATATCTTTTAAAGTCCATGCAGTTCCTTGTTTATGTTCTCTCAACACATTTAACAACTCACCTTCTTGATCGCTTGTCAGAGAAGAAGAAATTACCGCAGGGTAAGTTTATTTATCTCCAAGAAATGCATACTTCAAGTCTTCTGGCAAAGTCTTCAATTCCAATTTGGTTTTAGTCATTTCCCTCAAATAGAGGACCTTTCAATCAAGAATACTTCGTCCGACGCGGCAAAACATTGTGGTAAAGGTAGCCTTTAGTCATTTCCCTCAAATAGAGGACCTTTAATCCAACGTAGTTAGCCCATGCGCACTAAATTAACAATACATAATAAATAAAGAAAAAACTTGCAGAAAGTAAATAACGGAATAATAAAAGAGATGCGACCAAGGCCAACATCTATATGGGACCTCGTATGCCCGATTGAACGTATTTCACATTCAATCAAGCATACTTTATATGGCGCGGAAAAACGTCGCGGTAAAGGTAGCCTTTAGGCATTTCCCTCGAATAGAGGACCTTTAATCCAACATGATTAGCCCATGCGCACTAGATAACAATGCATGAATAAACAAAGCAATGATACGCAAAAAGTAAATAACATAATAATAAAAGAGATGCGACCAAGACCGACATCTATATGGGACTTCGTATGCCCGACTGAACGTATTTCACATTCAATCAAGCATACTTCGCCCGACACGGCAAAACATTGGGGTAAAGTAGCCTTTAGGTATTTCCCTCAAATATAGGACCTTTAATCCAACGTAGTTAGCCCATGCGCACTAAATTAACAATACATAAATAAATAAAGCAATAACATGCAGAAAGTAAATAACGGAATAATAAAAGAGATACGACCAAGGCCGACATCTATATGGGACCTCGTATGCCCGATTGAACGTATTTCACATTCAATCAAGCGTACTTCGTCCGGCGTGGCAAAACGTCGTGGTAAAGGTAGCCTTTAGGCATTTCCCTCGAATAGAGGACTTTTAATCCAACATGATTAGCCCATGTGCACTAGATTAACAATGCATAAATAAATAAAGCAATAACACACAGAAAGTAAATAACGAAAAATAAAAGAGATGCGACCTAGGCCGACATCTATATGGGACCTCGTATGCCCGATTGAATGTATTTCACATTCAATCAAGTATACTTCGTTCGGCACGGAAAAACGTCGTGGTAAAGGTAGCCTTTAGGCATTTCCCTCGAATAGAGGACCTTTAATCCAACATGATTAGCCTATGCGCACTAGATTAATAATGCATAAATAAATAAAGCAATAACATGCAGAAAGTAAATAATGAGAAAAATAAAACACAAACAATAAATGAACACAAAATTAAGTAACAAAAATGAAAAACATGCTTAAAAGTTTCTCAAGCGGTACGTGGAGTTGTATCCCAAGTACAGACTGTACTACCGTCCATTCAGATTCGGCTACGAAATTTACGTCTGGGTTTCCATCCGATATACCGCAAGAGATAGCACGCAATCATCAACCCAATATGAATGAAAATAGACGTGGAACATAATGATGCATGCGAATGAACCAACAATAACTAACTGAAAAGATAATAAATAGTAAAGGGTGCCCTCAGGCCTTACATTTAAGTTGCTTCTTGGAAGTGCGTTACGTCGTTATCAGAAGGGTTAATGTTTTGTCACTTTTCCGATTCACTGATTCAACATTTTATCTACTGTTTTGCTGTTTTTACTGCTTTTTCGGTCACTGTTTTTGCTGAGAACCGTTGTTTTTGCTAATGTTTCGGTCGCTATTTTTACTGCTGTTTTAGGGTGTTTTAAGGGACTATTTTTGTCTCGATTTTGTTGTGGTTTCGTCGAGGTTAAGGGCTGCATTTTGTGAATGGCTTGTGGGCAGTTTGGGCTGCTGGTTAGCTTAGGGTTGTTTCTAGTCGGTGGAGGGTTGGATCTTGTTTGCTTTGGTTGTGTTTGCCGAGTCGGTTAGGTGGATTAGCAGTTTCTTTGCTGGTCACATGGGCATGGGTTGAAGTGTTACTGCCTATTGCTTGTGGCCTGCTGTGAGTGTGTGCTGTTACCTTGAGTGAGTGTGTGTGTAAGCTTTTGGCGATAAGGTTTTGACTATTGGTAATGGTTGTTTCACGGCTCAGTGGCCATGTGTGTTGAGTGTCTTTAGTCGGTGAGTGGTGTGTATTTTAACGTGAGTGGGCTGTGTGTTGGTTGAGAGAGTGTGAGGTGTCGAGAGTTGGCTTGTGAGAGAAAGAGAGAGGTCGAATGGAGAAGAGAGAAGAGAGGTTTTCTTTTTATTATGGCCAAGATTGGCGAGAGAGAGAAGATGGAGGTTGTGGTTTCTGAATCTCTGTTAGGTTTTTTTTTGTTTTTGGTTTTTGGTTACTGCCGTGAATCCAAGGGGAAGAGAGAGAGCTAGGGTTTTGGTTTTGTGATCTTTTTATAATTGTGTGCTAGGATTAAGGTTGTGCATGGGTTTTCAAAATAAGGAAATAAATCAAGAAAGAAAATGATATATTTAATTAATTAATTTAGGAAAGAAATTGTGTATTTTTGGTGGGGATTGGATTCTAAATATTTTTAAGTTGGAAGGTGATTTAATTGGATTTGGCATGTGTTTTAATTTTTTTTGGATTGGGCCTTGGGCGAAATAGGCTTTTCATGGGTTGCAAGGGTTATGGGCCGAGGCTAATATTTTAAAATAGAGATCAATCAAGTGAGCCTGAGGCTAACTAGCGAATTTAAATTTGACGAGGTATTAATTTTTTTTGGAATTTTTCCCTTTCGTCGTCCGTTTCCCGCGACTTCCGCAACTTATCGGGTAGTGCCTCCATATAAGGATCATCATTGGGCTTTATTTAAAAAATACAATGTCTACAAGAATCAAGTGAAGAAAAATCATTAGAAAAAATCTGAATCTAATTACGTACTTTATTTAAGAAAATTAGTTGTACAAATTTCCATAAGATCCAATAAATTCCCCTGAATATATTCATCCACAATTGGTTCAATTAGTTCTATGCTCTCGTCTTTACTGTCCTGATCGTATGGTTGTTTGCACATGTTAAAAACATTAACCTTCAATGTCATATTGCCAAAAGACAAATTCATGATTTCATTCCCGTAATTAATTAAAGCGTTAACTATTGCTAAAAATGGGCGACCAAGTATTACAAGAATTGGCTTATAATTGTCTGCTACATGTTATGTTTCCAAGACAATAAAATCCACATGATATATGAATTTATCGACTTGTATTAACACGTCTTCTATAATTCCTTTTGGTACCTTGACTGATCTATCAACAAGTAAAAAATAGTTGAGGTTAGTTTTAACTCACCAATATTAAGTTGTTGGCAAACTGAAAATGGAAGCAAATTGACACTAGCTCCAAGATCAAGCAAAACATGTTCAATTTTTTGATTTCCAATAATACAAGAAATAGTTGGACAGCCAGGGTCCTTTTATTTTAATGCATTATTGGTTTAGAGAATGTAACTTACTTGTTCAGCTAGAAAACAAGTCTTTTAGAAATTTGGTATAAGATAGTATCTGTTGGATGACATCTATCAAAGGAATATTGACCTTTACCTATTTGAATATTTCATATATCTCTAGGGAATGATTCAATTTATTTATTTTTATTGCATATGGAAATGGAGGTGCATAAGAGAAATTATTATCATCAACGACGGGTAATGGTTCATCAACCTCTTCTTTACCCTCGAGATCTGATTTATTTTCAATTTCGCGAGGTTCAAGAATAGGTATGTGGATGACCTTACCGCTATGAAGAGTAATAACAGATTTGACTTGGTCTGTGTGTTGACTACCAGAACTACATTCGTGAGGGTTTTGATGACTTTTGGGATTTGGCTGTGGTTGGGTAGGAAACTTTCTTTTCTCATTAATGGCCAGTGCAAATGTGATTTTGGAGAAGATATATTTCAAATCAATCAATGTTTGCACATTTTGGTTATTGATGGCTTCATGTTTCTCAATGAATGCATACAAGGTATGCTCAAGGGTTTCCTAGGTGGTGGGACATATATGGTGCATAATTCTGGGAAATTCGAAAATTTTGGTGTACCTTGGGAGGTTGTTGCGATGGTTGTGCTTGATTATCATTCCTCAAATTGAAGTTTGAATGATTTCTCCAACCAGAATTGTAGGTTTGGGAGTATGGGTTTGGATTTGGTCTATTGAAAGTGTTTATGGAACTGACTTGGTCCTGCAGACATTCTTGCAGGGTTGGTAAGGTTGGGCAAACTTGTGTGACATGTTCATTTGAATTTCAGATTTGACATGTGACTTCTTGAATTGACTTGACATGACCACTCTTCCTCATTCTTAATGCCTCGAAATTTTTAGCTAGAGATGCATACTTAGCAGAAAGATCATGATCTTCCCTAAGGTTAAACATACCTCTATCAGATGATTGTGGTTTTACAGGCGACATATTAGTGCCAACCATGTCCCATTGTTTTGCTTTCTCTGATAAGTGTTCTAGGTAATGAAATATACTCGTAGAGCACTAGGGCGACTTTTATGAATAATGGCGATTATTTATAAATCGTTTAATGATTAAACGAAAGATACATGCAAAGGGACCGAACCGTCATTTCCTAATTAATGTGTGTTTGTATTTAACATATGATATTATTAAATACTCATTAATTAATTTTCAAATTATGATATTTGACATATATAATTAATATATGTATTTGAGATATTTTAAGTAAATATAATACATATATTTGAGATATTTGTATTTAATTAATTAATTAATTAATTAATTGTTAAAATAATTAAAATAATTAAAAATAAATATCTTACATTATGATAAAGTTAGGAAATGATTACAAGTATAAATTGTTGACTTTTCATTTAAGGAAAAGGTTAACAATTTGATTTTGACTTCTTTTGAATTTGATTTAAAAATTTGTAAAATATCTTTGTAATTTTCCATGAAATTCGGCCAAACCCTAAGGGTATTTAAAGTCTAATTTTTTCCATTTGCTTCACTTTGTCTAAACCTCAATAAACATAAACAAAATGTTGGGTTTCTAGATTAGTCCCAAGATCGATTTCAAGCAATGAAACATGTATGAATACATCAAGAAGTATGGCGGAATCTTACTTACATTGATCGGTTTGCGATGCGACGAACACAAAATCCTTTTGCTCCTCCTAGAAGCTCTCGGCAGTGGGCATTTTGTGCTCCTTGTCATTTTCGGTCAACCTCTATTGATGGATCTCCAAGCTCCAAGCTTCATTTGGTGATTCCATGCTCACAAGTTGGTTTCCCTATCACCTTAGATGACCCTTCATGTGCTAGAATAGGAAAGATTTGCCACAAATCTTCCTTGTATCTTCTTGTAATTTTCGGGCTTGCCAAAAATTAGGAGAGAAGCATTTTGGCCCTTGGCCGATTGTGAGGAAGAAAGAGAGAGGAGAGTGTGTTGGTTATTTGGTTTCCAAAACCTAATAAAACTTATACCAAAAATTAGTCAAAGCTTTTCCAAAAAGATTAGAAATTTTTGGTGGCAAAAATGCAATAATTGCATTCCAACAACTCACATCACTCATGAATAGTGACTGGTTGTCAATCACTCAAAGTGACAAGACATCCATCACTTGAATGATGTGCGATGTGTGACGTGGATGTGACTTGGGGCCGCACTTGAATTCGAAATGCGAGTGGGCCCGCAAACACTCCTGGGCTCGGGTTCGCAAATTCCGAATTAACGAATTTTCCGTTGCGACGAAATTAAATCTAATTTAATTAAATAACTTTGCCTAGCAAAATTACTATTCACATCGCTTGTGAATTAATTCTAAATTAACTCGTTCGCACGAATTAAAATCTAATTTCAATTCCGCGTCGAAATCCAATTTCGTATAATATATCGAATATATTATTTTATCGATTAATTCCAAATTAATCGTTCTATCTCTTTAAATAATATTTTATCCCAGATAAAATATCTCAGCAATTATTTCCAGATTAATTTTCTCTCTTATAATTAATCCCAGATTAATAAAGTGCGAGTCATACGTAATCGGTGAATCTACGGGAAGCGACCCATGAGATCCCCAGATATGTTGGCAGTAAATCCGGTCGTCGGACTATCCGAACACGTATGTACCTAGTACTATGTTTTTACCGATTTACAAGACATGGTTGGCTTCTAGCAAAGCACCGTGTCTAGCCAATTCTCCAGAAATATTCTTACTGGAATATGTGATCTATATCAGGCGTAGTATACGCAGTATTTCGTATTACGATCCATCATCGGATGTCACGTGCAAGGCCCGGGGCTGGAAATTTGTCTGCCCCGTACGAAGCACATATCAGATCTCTGGTAACTAGTTTCTATAAGCGGATAAACATGACCTAGTCATAATATCCCGATAGCTGCAGTATAAAAGAGAACCAATTCCGTATCCTACGTGATCATCATCTCCACTATGACTGGAGTGATACTTCCATCTCGATATCACATCCAATACACTACGATTCTCAATATACCCAGAAGAGGCGTACACAGAACCTGTTAAAGCCCTGGACGACCAAAACCAAAGTATATTGATTGTCGCAAGTATTAGCGGTGCAAGTCTCAGGTTAAGACCAAATACACCTACCCCGATTCGGACTTCCATAGATACATAGTCATACTACCAATGGAATTCCGAGGGGTCTATTCAGAGCGAAGCTGTTTCCGTACCATCGGTAAACACAACCTCCTATTACACTTGCATGAGTATCCTATACCCAAATATATGAGAACTATGCCGTTATTCTCCCACAACGTGCACAAGTGTAATACTAGTCTTTTAAGCATTATCGATGTCCAATCTCGATAATACTCTGACTAGGGATATTTAATGATTAAACCTTTGTGGATTGATAGTGTCTCATATCATCTCAATCCGGAACTAATCATATGGACCTTTCATCATTTATACATCTAGGTAATCTAATTACAAATGATAAAATGGTAATTTCCTTTGTCACATAGTTAATTTGTACAACAACACCATGATATGTACAAATAGTGATGCTATGGGCCATAATTGTCCAACAATCTCCCACTTGGCCTATAGACAATCACTCAAGTGTCCTACACCCGAACTATGTACGGTTATCTCAAATTTCTGCTGAGAAAAAGGCTTTCGTCAGCGGATTTGCATGATTATCATCTGATGCGATTTATTCGATCATCACATCGCCACGATGTATGATCCGAACGAATCAGATGAATATTTAAAGTATATATCTGGATCGTTGATGGGACCATTAATTCTTTAGCCTGTGTTGAAGCCTAGCTCAGCTGCTAACAGAACTACTCCTAATCTAATTAGGATTATTATCGACCCAAATGGCTTCTATTGCTGCCTCTGTTGCATCAATAATCCACTTTTGTTGTTTATTCGGTAACAATATCTTGCTTGGAAGATTTCAAGCTCATTGTTCCGTTATTCAAACTGTATAGTACCGTTCTTATGACTTATAGTCATTTTTATCGGTTAGGAAACTTGCAGTAGTGAACCCAGTCACTTCAAGTTCTCCTTCTCCATAGTTTAAGAAAGCATCCTTAGTTCCTCTAAGATACTAAAGGATGTTCTTAACATCAATCTAGTGACTATCACTTGGATTGGCCTGATTGTGACTCCATATGCTCAAAGCATATGCGACACCAGGTCGCGTACATTTATTTCAATGTACGAGTTCTCAGAGAGTGGCAACAACTTTTAGATCTATCCCAGTAGATCCTTATTCCTAGAATAAATGTTGTTTCTCCCAAAAATTCTACGGATAATTATCATGAAAGCCAAGCTTTCACCGATTGTATTATGGGAAATATCATTTCCAATAAATGATATATCATCATTATATAGGACATTCACTGTCAGTGCGCTCCAACTAACCTCCTTATATACACAAGAATCATTTTCGTTTTGAATTAAATCATATACCATTATGATTACATCAAAACGATTGTTCCAAGAACGCTATGCTTGCTTCAATCCATCAATGGATCGAATAACCTGCAAACCTTGTTTGCTTGTTTTGGTATGACAAAACCGTCAGGATGTTGTAAACATCCTCCAAAAGGTTCCGTTAAGGAAAGCGGTTTTGGCATTCAGCTGCCATATTTCATAAATGAAACATGCAGCATTTGCAAGCTTCATCTAAATAGATTTAACCATGCAACAGGTAAAAGGTTTTCGTCATAATCGACACAATGTTGATAACGATACCATTTTGCTACAAGCCCAGCTTAGTAAGTTGGTATGTTGCCTTCCATGTATGTCTTCCTTGAAGACTTATATAGTACCAATAGGCACAATGCCTTGCGGTACATCAACTAGTGTCCAAACATAGTTGGTATACATGGAATCCATTTTGGACTTCATGGCACTTTGCCATAATAGGGAGTCGATACCTTGTATCACTTCCTCATACGAAGTCAGTTCGTATTCCTCAATAAGATTGACATCTTTATGAGGTGAGATCAGAAACCCATACCTCCCAGGTTATTTTCTGACTCTCTCCGACTTACGCGGTTCTTGTGTATTTGAAGATTATTGGTATAGTTTCATCCTTGATAAACTATTTGTGTTCCATTAAGGAATCAGTGCCTGGAATAGTATTACTCCGATTTTCATCGAGTTTTACTTTCCTCCCACTTACCTGCATATAGGTATATCCTCTTTGGAAAATCGCATGGCGAGCAACAATTACATTGTTCTCTAGTGAGTTGTATAAGTACTTATACTTAGGTTTCCCTAGGATAAGCCACAACTTATGCACTTATCCGATTTGGTTTCTAGTTTGGTATCATCCAAACATATGCCCAGCATGCCCAAATTTTCAGGAATGAGAAAACCCAGTTTCTTTCCTGTTCATAGCTAATATGAAGTCTGTTAAACAGATTTTTATGGAACCTTATTCAAAATAAGTTATGCACTGTTTAATGCGTATCCGTTGAAGGAAATGGTAGCTCAGAGCGACTCATGATTAACCTTATCATGTCTAACAAACTGACGTAAAAAAGGGAAGAAATTCCTCATTGAAAGAATACTATACTCTTTCAAGTATATGAGAAACTTATTGCTTAAGTATTTTCATCATGGTCTAACCGTGATGGTTTAATACTTTAGCCGATCTGTTTGTCTATTTCGTATTTGTGTTTCAAAAGAAACACATAACCATAACGCGATGCCACATCCGTAAAGGTCACGAAACATTCATATCCACCTCTAGCCTAGCTAGACATGGGCCCACTTACGTCACTATGAACGAGGGCTAACAGATCGGTGGCACTTACACTTTACCAAGTAAAAAGTGTTTTAGGCACTTTGCCTAATAAACTAGATTCGTAGACATCATTTGAATAGAATCAGATTTGTCCTAGTACCCACTCTTCGAAAGTGTGGATCTACGAGTCTTGTTAATTGTGTCCCAGACAACAATACCACTTATAAGTCTCAACTGATTAAATCAGTTTGAGCTATTTGTTTGTCATGTTATACGTTTGAGATTTATTTATATTCTAAATATAAATACTGTTATTCACATCTAATGTGTTTATCTCAATATCATTGTGGGACACAGAAACTGGGCGACACATGATGTTCCGGGCTCACGGCCGGTTGGGAGTACGAAGTAGCCCGCGGGGGACTAAACTGGAGAATAATGGAGTCGCCACCCGGTGTGAACCGGGACAAAGATTTAAGGCCGCACTCACCCCTCGCAAGGGAAGACCTCAAACCATTGGGTTCGGAATGGTCCCTTACTTATGCCACTTGTAATAAAATGATTTGTGCAATAATTCAACCAAGCCTAAGCAACATTTATTTCCAAGGATAATTTACTCCTAAGTTCGCATGCATAAGTACAAGGCTCATATCTAAGTTTGCATATTACCTATGCCCGAATTTGCATACAACCTATTGCATTTAATCTATGTCCCAATTTGCATACATAATGATAAATACGACTAGCATACAATGTCATAAGCACATTACATTCGATCATATAATGCGGAAAACAAAGAACAACAACCTAAACATAATGCAAATTCCAAAAGCAAAATAAATGACGAATCATGCTTGAAAATGAACAACTAAATAGGCTAAATCATGCTTAAGAACCAATTAACATTATAACGGCTAATCATGCTTGAATACCATCTCATTAACACATCAAATAGACAAATGCAGCAGAGATACAAATGGTATGATTGGCTACATGACACAAGAGAAATCACCTAAGAAACAATTATGCATGACATGTGATGAAAAGGACTCAGTTCAGTGTATGCACGTTCGTGTAGCGTTTGAAAACCCGTTCGAACGGCACAAAAAGGTTCGCGTTTATATAACATTTAATAACGCGTTCGAACGAGACAGGACCTGATGAAACAAAATGCATTCGCATTCGAGTAGCGTTCGTAAATGCGTTCGAACGGTAAATAGAAGGTTCGCGTTCATATAGCGTTTGAGAACGCGTTTGAACGGGACCAGACCTGATGCATGATAAGACAAAGGAAATACGTGCGCGTTCGAGTAGTGTTAGTAAACGCGTTCGAATGGAAAATAGAAGGTTCGCGTTCGTATAGCGTTCGTAAATGCGTTCGAACGAACTGAGACAAAAAATAGGCGTTCGTGCGGTGTTCTGAAACGCGTTCGAACGAGGTTACAACAGTGACCTCAAAAAACAGTAAACAACATGACACATACGTGAACAGGTGAATAGATGACACCTAATAACGGGCTACAAGGCGCGACAAAGCATCATGGTAAATGATTTTAACCCCTCGACATACAGGACCTTTAATCCAACTTACTTAGCCCATGCACCAATAACATAATGCACATAAAAATAAAGACGATGTTATCGGACTTTGTATACCCGATTGAACACATCTTACATTCAAACGAATATATGTCATCCAGCGTGGCGAAGCATCATGGTAAAGGATTTTAACCCCTCAAAACGGAGGACCTTTAATCCCACTTACTAAGCCCATACGCTTATCTCATCATTACACAAACAAATAACATGCAAAATTTAAATAACGGATAATAAACAAATCAAACAACATAAAACAAAATACGCGCCATTTGCTCAAGTGGTACGTGGAGTTGTATCCCAAGTACAGACCGCACTATCGTCCATTCGAATTCGGCTACGAAATTTATGTCTGGATTTCCATCCTATATACCACGAGAGGCGACACATTTTTCATTTTATTCAAAGGCACAACATGCATCCATGAACGACTCTCATACGAAATAAATAACTAAAAACGATTAAAAGATGAATAAGAAAATAAATACGAAGAGTGCCTTCAGGTCTAACCTTTTATGTCGACTCTCGGAAGTACCGTACGCGGTCGTCGGAAGGGTGGATGCTCCGTAACTCCTCTGGTTCACTGGTTCAATGTTTTCTCTCGCTGTTTCGCTGCTCAAGCTACCATTTCCGCTCCGTTTCGCTGCTGTTTTGCTGCTGATTTGCTGCTTTATTTTTGTCACTGTTTTTAGTGTTTTATGTTACTATTTTGGATGTTTTTTTTTGAAGGTTTAAGGTGTTTAGGCTACTATATGGGGGTGTGATTTTCGGTTAATGTAAGAGTTATTCTAAGGGTGATTTTCTGTTAATGTAAGGGTTGTTTAGGGTGATCAGTTTCAGTGATGTAGAGGGAGAAGGGGAATAGAAACTTCTTGCTTCTTGTTATTATCTTAGGCGTGAATTGAGAGCTCTTTTTTTTTGCTGTATATGCGTGAAAAGTGAGGAGGGTTCAAGGGTTGGAATAGCTTTGTTTTGTAAGAAAAGGGATGGGTGGGTGAATCCTTGCTTGACAAGGAAGGGATTTGTGCTTTAAAGAGGGATATGATTTGGTGTTAAACAAGGAAAACCAAAGATTGATTGGGGGATAAAATTGTGCTCAATTAGGAAGTTCATATATTTAATTTGTTTTGATTAGGCATGCAATTTGTTTAGTTAGGAATATAATATTTTTGATTGATTTTAATTAGGCATGATTTTATTTGATATTTATTTTAATTTGGTATGTGATTTTTAGATTTTATTTAATTTCACCATGTGTTAAATATGTATTTAATTAATTGGGATGTGTTTTATGGGCTTTGGTGGGCTAATTGGGCTTGGGTGTGAGGCTAGCAGCAAAACCAGAAATATCGACACCGTTCGAACGCCCATTCGAAAGCTACACGAACGCCCGCAATCTGCTTGACGTTCGAACATGGTAACGAACGCAGCGAACGAAAATAGTGAACTTGTGAAATGAATCTGATGACATACTTATTCTGAATTTCTCCTTCCGACGTCCGTTTCCCGCGACTTCCGTGACTTAAAGGTAGTGTCCCAAATGAAACTCATCACAAGGACTTATATGCAAAAATGCAGTGCCTACAATCATCTTTAAAAAATAAAAACACTTAGTGTTCTAGAATATAAAGGTATACCCGCAACGGGTTAAACCCTGATATAGAGATAATGTTCCTAGTCAAACTAGTTACATTGTAACAGTTCCTAATTTAAGTACATACCCGAAGGGTAGTTCCTAAACTTAGGTATCTACGGTTAAAACAGCGACTTTCATCCCGTTTTCGATTCGCAGATAAATCTCAACTGAAGTCAGTATCCTGCTAGTAGCAGATTCTGTACATCAGTACATATTTATGTACCACACTCAGTATCTAAAATCCAATTTTAATACTAGTAGCGAACATGTTTATGATAAACATATTTGAAGTCGGAGCCTTGCCCGTCTTCAATTCCTTCATGTCTACCTATGCATATGGCAGTCACGCTTCAGGTGACCCCATTTACCATAGTTTAGGCAGACATCTTGGGATATGTCATTGTCTTCCCAGAAGATTATAATGATTTTGCCTTTGCTATTTTTCACACCCCAGAAGCCTTGGCCAAGCCTTGGCCTTCTGGAATGTCGAAGTAAGATGCGCCTTGCGCTCTTGCCTTATTGCAAATTTGGCTTTGTCTCATTGAGTATAGCCATTACTCTCCAAGAGTTTACTATTGCAATTAGTACTTCTAAGATCTAAAGATAGATCTATGATGATCCTTCAATTTCAATATCATACTATAAGGATCTAACCAGTTCTGACTAAGAATTAAGGAGTCTATATGGAAAGCTTAAGATTAAGCACTAAAGTTATCATTACATGAATATTCAAATATCATGTTCTACTATTCGCTAACTCCGGGCTTAGGCCTAAGATGTTATTTTATCAAATAAAATAACTTCTCAGTTTCCAAGACTATCATAAAATTTATTCCCAATTTGAAAATTAAAGTCGTTTAATGCATTTCACCCAGAGGATGCTTTTTAAACACTTAATCTTTCAATTATCCTATTATAATAGTCCAACTATTTAATAACGATTTTAGGTACAATTCATTATAATGATTACTATAGTCCAACTATATAATCAACTATAATTTAATTGATTAAATTCAATTATATTGATTACTATAATCCAATTATAAAATCAACTATTAATTGAAATAGTTTGAATACAGTCCAACTGTTTAATTAAAACAACATTAAATATTAGTCCAACTAATATAAATTTATTATTTGACGAAAATTTGGAATGAGCGCGTATGGCAAGTAACTAAACGAATATTGCAAATTAAATACTTGCCTCCCATATTTTTCGGCGAGCCTCTAACCCTCTGTTGAGTACTCTGGAAACCTTGTTTCCTAGTGGGTTAGGATCCCGTTAAATAACACACAATCTTGACTTTGGCCAACAAATTGTATGATAATTAACTAGGTAGATCTCTATGATCAATTGGATCCCATCCAATTCCTAGTGCCGTAGGTGGACATCCAAGTCCGAAACATATATCCTATATATGCCAATATATCCAATATATTCCCTAACCTTTTTCCTCTGAATCAACTAAGCCTTGGCTTTGGCACAACAAACTTAGTAATCCCAGTTAAGCGGAACCCATTGACCTTGGAAAGCTTCGTAATCAATGTCGATGTACAAGAAGTGATCTTGACTTTGGCCAACAAATCATAACTTGGACAAGACACTGATATGGAACAAAGCCTTCATGATTCAAACACATCCGCGACAGATAAAGGTCTTGACTTTGGCCAACAAACCAGTGCCAGTCTTGGATCTTGAGTAAGAATCACTCAATGGAAGGAAAAATGCTTAATATGTTTTGAGGGTTTTTCGCGTAATTGGCAACCAATGAATTATCTTTGTTAAGGTCTCATCATCATACACCCTTAAACATGCATTCTAAAACATAATAAGGCGCGTAAGTAAATAAAATAATAATGATATGCGGATGGATACTTAACACATTGTTCCTAGAACAAATCTCTCTATTTCCTCTCTCCCGCTAGCACAAGTATTACTTCTACCCAATTACATAACACTTCTAAGAAACCTCATTTACATTGAGGGGAATAGGTGAGAAGAGAAATACACAGAGTCAAGAGGTAATAGGCTGGACACGCAGGTCCAATTTAATAAATTTTAAATTTATTACAACAATTTCCAAAATTGCCCTCACCCATCTAATATCCATCCGATATACATTATTCATACATCGCATCCATGTATTCACACAAAGAATGTTATCAATCAATCTAATCCAATTAATTAATCTGAATATTAATGACCATCCAATGTTCAAACAACGATTTGATTTTGCGCGAGTCCAACTCATTTTGTGAATTAGTACTCAAAGTACGAATTCACGAATTATATTAAACTACAACATTAAATCCAATTTAATTTGTATTTAATAATAATTCTATATTTAATTCCAAATTAAATAATACAGTTTATTAATGAGCCTTTAGCGACTTAGATTCTAATCTAATCTTTACGGGTCTCAAAGCCCGATTAACATCCAATGTTAATTTAATTAAAGTCCAATGAGCTTTTAATTAATTTCTTAAGGCATGGACTTTTGGTCAATATGGGTCAAACCCAAATACCAAAGCCCATTTAAGGAATCACCCTTATTTGCCAAGAAACCAATTTAGGCCCATTAGGCCCAATTAAAAATAAAGGTCCATTAAGTCATAATTGGATTTTATGGAAATGGTTTTGGGCCCAATTGGATCCAACCAATTAGCCTAAACCAAACTTGGCCCAACCAAGCCCATTAAGCCCAATTACAACTTTAAAAGCCCAATTCCAAATTTAAGCCCATTTAATTAATTCCAAAATTCCAAATTTCGTAATTAAATTAACCAAAGTGTATGCCATAATTAATTAACCAAATTAATATTTCCAAAACATCAATTAGACTAATTCATCATGCTTATCATCATCAACTTATGTCCAACACAATTGAATAAAAAATCAATCATTTTCCATGCTTATCAAGTCTCGGCATTTTGGGGTTTTTCATGTCCGATTCGGTTTCAATCGAATTAAATCCACAATCAACATTTCCCAAATGATTTCAACTCATCCAATTATCAAAATCAAAAAATACCATGACATTTAGGGTAGCACTAGTTTCTGCCAAGCCTAACATATTGGGGAAAATTTATCCAATCCAATTTTCATCAAATTGACAATGCATAACACCATGTTATCATAAATTAAGCATACTCAAACAATCAATTTCACTCAAACATGCTCAAATCAATTTTGCCCATTTTTTACCCTAAGTTCATTTCATGCTCAAAATGGCTAAAGATACCATTGTTGGGTTTCTAGATTAGTCCCAAGATCGATTTCAAGCAATGAAACATGTATGAATACATCAAGAAGTACGGCGAAATCATACTTACATTGATCAGTTATGCGATGCGACGAACACAAAATCCTTTTGCTCCTTCTAGAAGCTCTCGGCAGTGGGCATTTTGTGCTCCTTCTAATTTTCGGTCAACCTCCATTGATGGATCTCCAAGCTCTGATGAGAGGAAAATATATCAATATTTACCGCCCCTTTTACTTAATATTTTGTTTAGTTTCTCGGGTTTGATGAACCTTTTGATGTGTTTTAGTTTATTTTGCAGATAAAATATTATTGGGACACAATGAAATCATTTAGGACGAAATGTGGGTCAAATAAGGGCAAAAATTGGACTTGACATATTAATTTTGGAGATTGGAAACTTGAAGGGCGTTTTAACGAAGTGCAGTTTTGGAAATTCCAATTTTGTGCATCTGTCGTAATTTGGGCATAACATTTTAGTCCGATATCGGATTGCGCTGATTCAAGTTCCAGATTAAAGAAGACGCAACGATCTACAGCTTTGAAAGACAAAATAATTTCTAATTCTGAAGATTTCATGCCCGAAATTGATGAACCATCCAGAAGTGTGTTGTGTGTAATTATTAAAGTCACTTTCAATCATTGTCAAAGCAAAAAATAAATTAATAAATAAATAATAAAAATTATCAAATCATCACCAAACATGATAAGAGATTAGTGGAGTAATTAATAATGGATTTGGTGGAGCAATTAGTGGAGCAATTAGTGGAGCAATTAATAATTGATTTGGTAGATGATTTGATGGAGACAAAATTTTGCCTATAAATACAAAGCCATTTCATTTGTAAAATTCATACTTAAGGAATTCCTTAAGAATACTAAGAAGATTGTATCTTGTTTGTTTATTTATAGCTTTTAGTAATTAATTTCCGCTTTCGCACTTTCTTTTCTTTACTTTTCAGTTTTTACTTTCCGCAATTTACTTTTACGCACAATACTTTTCTTTCTTTAATTTTCAGTTTTTTACTTTTCAGTAATTTACTTTCAGCAATTTACTTTAAGCATTTACTTTTCAGCAATTTACTTTCAGCTTTTACTTTTCAACAATTTACTTTCAGCATTTTCTTTTCAGTAATTTAGAATGATATTGGAAGAAATCACAACCCTAGATAGTTTTTAATATTGAATTTTCTTATAACCTACTTTCGAACAATTTTATTTACTTATTTTTAAATTTAGAATCGTCACCATTTCAAATCAATCAAACAACCTGTTAGATACTAGTAATCATTTGACCTCATAAAATTAATAGATTAGATATTAATTCCTCGTGGGATCGATATTTTTATACTAGTTGAACGATACGTGCACTTGCGTTATACGTGTGTGTTTACGCCGGTCAAGTTTTTGGCGCCGTTGCCAGGGACTTATTTATCTTTCACTATTAGTTTTGGGGTTAGATACGTTACTTGTATCTAATTTCTTTCTACTTATTGTTTTTGTTTTCTTGTGTTTCAGGTTCTAAGAAACTACATGAGACGAACCAGAAGCTTTGAACTTCGACCGTTTGACCTAAAAATTGAAAGAACCACCAGACAATTGAGAAGGGAAAGACGAGAAGGCCAAGAAGCAATCATTAATATGGAACATGAACCTTTGAACGTTGCACCACCGATTCCCATTCGAGACAGAACCATTCCGGTGGTTGACAAACTCATTTCCTGTATTGTACTTCCTACCTTACCAGCAAATGCGTGTGACATCAAAACATGCATTCAGATGATTCAGCAGTCAGTTCAGTTTAGAGGGAATGCAACTGAAGATCCTAATGCCCACATCAGTAACTTCCTGGAAGTTTGCGGTACTTTCAACTACAACAAAGCATCAGAAGAAGCAATGAGACTGCGTGTTTTCCCACACTCCTTGAAGTACAGAGCTAAAGCTTGGCTACATTCACTGCCAGCAGATTCTATCACAACTTGGAACACTTTAGCCACCAAATTTCTTGCAAAGTACTTTCCACCAGCCAGAACCGGAAAGCTGAGGAATGACATCACATCCTTTGTACAACAAGATTCAGAATCCCTCAGCGAATCTTGGGAAAGGTACAAAGATTTGCTCCAGAAATGTCCTCACATGAGATTCCAAAATGGCTTCAAGTCCAAACATTCTATAATGGGCTTTCTGGAATAATGAGAAACACAATGATGCTGCTGCTGGAGGAGCCTTGATGGCAAAAGGAGAAGATGAAGCATGGGACCTAATCGAAGAAATGGCCAACAACAATTCCTTGTGGCCAACAGAAAGGAGCATGATTCAAGTAATTGAAGGAATTTATGAAAGTGGAGCCAATACAGCAGTCAACGCCAAACTAGATCAGATATGCAAATTCATGGAGACTCTTACCACTGGATCCACAAGTTCACCATATAGAGGAGCACCAAAGTCGAACCAACTTGAAGAGACGGTGAATTATGTCAACAATTTCAACAGACATGGGTACAATCCATATTCCAACACCTATAACCCAGGGTGGATGAATCATCCCAATTTTTCATGGAGCAACAATTCAGGCCAACAGCAGAACTATCCACCACCTGAATTCCAGCAACAGAACAAAAGCCAGGAGTAGGCAAATGAACCAGGAATAACAGAAGTGTTGACCACTTGAAAAAGATAGAAGCAAAACACGACTCTCAAGCAACAAGATATGATGATATGTTTCAATCTCAAGCAGCAAGATATGATGCTATGTTTCAATCCCAAGCAGCATTAATTCAAAGTCAACCAGCTTATATTAAAGCACTGGAGAATCAAATTGGACAACTGGCCAATGCTCAGAGTTACAGAGCGCCAGGTACCCTTCATAGCAACACAGAGCCAAATCCAAGAAACATTGGGAATGAGCAATGTCATGCCATCATGTTAAAAAGTGGTACTGAAATAAACAAAGATGTTGGAGCCAAAACAGCTGCTGAGGAAGTTCCAAAAGAAACAAAGCAACAAGTGGAGGAAAAAGAAGCAAAGGAAAAAGAACAGATCATTCCACCTCCACCTTTTCCTCAACGTCTTCAGAAGAACAAATTGAACAAGCAGTTTTCTTGGTTCCTGGAAATCTTCAAAAAGCTGCATATCAAAATTCCATTTGCAGAAGCATTGGAACAAATGCCCAGCTATGCCAAATTCATGAAAGACATTCTTTCACGAAAGCGGAGATTGGGAGATTACGAGACAGTAGCATTATCAGAAGAATGCTGCGCCATCATTCAGAGGAAACTTCCTCTAGAGTTGAAAGATCCTGGCAGTTTCACCATTCCATTCACCAAAAGAAAACATGACTTCGGTAAGGGTTTATGTGATTTAGGTGCGAGTGTTAACTTGATGCCTTTTTCTATTTTCAGGAAATTACAGATTGGAGAAACAATGCCCACTCAGTCTCTCTACAACTTGCTGATAGAATGCTCGTATTTCCAAGAGGCGTAGTTGAGGATGTGCTGGTTAAGGTTGACAAATTCATTTTCCCAGCAGATTTTATTGTCCTTGATATGGAGGAAGACACAGACGTGCCAATCATCATTGGGAGACCATTCTTGGCTACAGGTCAACCATTATTGATGTACAAAAAAAAGAATTAACCATGAGGGTACAAGACCAAGAAGTAACATTCAATGTTTTCAAGGCCATGAATTTCCCAGAAGATGAAAAGAAGGAGGAATGTTTCAGACTTGATGTGATACACAGTACCATTCAGAACTCCAATGCAATGCAAAGTTCTACTGACAAACTTAAAACATGTCAATTACCTATGGAGCCTGAAGATAAAGCGCACTGCGTACTGAATAAGCCTATTCTTGCACTCCAAGCAACAGAAGAGAAAAAGTTCCACCAGCTCAACGAATTGGAGGAATTTCACATACAGCCTTTTGAGGATGCCAAATTGTACAAGGAAAAGGCAAGGAAAAGACATGATGAGAAGTTAGTGCGCATACAACTGGAACCAGGGCAGAAGGTAATGTTAAACAAATCAAGGGTGAAATTCTTCCCATGGAAGCCAAAATCACGGTGGTCAGGTCCATTTGTGATCACCAAGGTTTTACCAGATAGAGCCGTTGAGATACATGATCCTGACTCCAACAAAACTTTCAAGGTTAAAAACAAGCGTGTCAAGCACTAATAGGGAGAATCATTTGAGTGACAAAAAGAAAGTTTTACACTTTCAGATCCAGCTTAACGTTCGAGAAGTCAGTTTGGCTGACGACTCTAAACTTAGCGCTTGCAGGGAGGCAACCCATGCAATTTTTGTATATATTGTGATTTGGTGTGATTTAAATTTGGTGTGTTTAGTTTTTGCAGATTAAGACATTTCAGGATGGAAGAAGTTCTCGCAAATCTTCACAAGCAATTTATGTCTCTCCCTCAAAACTCTCTGATGAAAGTCTACAAAGCTCGCTTAGAACAGATGAGACTACTACAATCTATGATGTTCCTAATGACATTCGTTGGGTAATTGAAGCACGAGTCCGATTGGCAGGTGAGTCTTCTGACTCTTTTATTTCACATCTGCCTGGTTTTGGAAGAAGCACATATGTAAAGAAACGTAGAGCTAAACAAATGCGTGTTTGTTACAAATGTGCATGCTGGAATTGCAATACTCGTTGTCGTTCTTTAGGAATGGTGTTTGATAATCGCGAAGACAAAATTAAATTCATTAGGGATGGCTTGAGTAAGGAGTCTTTAGATGATATATCTTCAACTCTAGAGACGCATACCGGTGGATATGTTCACATAGCCATTCACAAATTACATACACAACTCCAAAAAGAAAGACAACTGTTAAGTCTCGGGTATCTGACTCAAAAAGACCCTGTTTGCCAATTTATAAGAAAATTGGATGGGAAGCTTGTCCCTGACGCATAGACCTCAATCAAGCCGTTACTTTTCTTGTAAATATTATATCTCTTTGTCTTTTCTTAATAATTGTGATTTGTTTTGTTGTTTTTCTTTTCTTTTCTCCAAAAGATCCAGACCTTTTTGACTATCACGATATTATTTCGCTACTAATCATCCTTTGGATGATACTTGTGCTATTTTTACTCACCCTTTTCAGGTACTATAAATTCAGCACGTCATTGCAATTTTGAAGGCATCCAGAGTTGAGAAAGAAATACATAAAAATAAAATGGAATCCACTTTAAGAAGACGAGTTGAAAACATCTGTGTGTTTTGCGGTAGTAGTGTTGGTGTTAAGCCACAATACATAGAAGCAGCACAAGAATTGGGTCGAGTCTTAGCTGCAAGAAATATGCACTTAATATATGGCGGAGGTAATCTTGGACTTATGGGGATCGTTTCAAAGGCCGTACATGAGGGAGGCAGTCACGTTTTGCGAATCATCCCAAAACCCTTGACAGAGGCAAATCTTATTGGATCATCAAACGGAGAGGAACTGATCGTGGCAGGTATGTCTGAACGACTGGTAGAAATGATTAACTATGCTGATGCTTTTATTGCTTTGCCAGGTGGCTTGGGCACATTGGAGGAAATTTTTATTGTGCTATCTTGGGCGAACCTGAACATACACCAGAAACCACTTGGACTGTACAACATTGAAGGATTTTTTGATTTTCTTTGTGTATTTCTTGATGATGCCCGGAGAAATGGGTTCGTGTCAAAACCTTTGAAAGAACTCCTCTTTACTGCCAGAACAGCTCCGGTTCTAATTGACCAACTCTTAGCCTATGAACCACGAGTTGACCCTATCCTTTCAAAGATAAATTGGTCCGAGGACGATCGTGGTAAGAGGCGTCGTGTTAATCTGGATCTTAACCTTTAATTTCCTGTAGATTTTCAGCTAACCAGGTACGACCTTCTTAACTCTCCTTTTACTGTTTAAGACATTGGGGACAATGTCTCATTTAGGTTTGGGGGAGGTAATTATTTGATCAGTACCTTGTTTTTAGTTTGTGTGTTCTTTTAATTTTTAGTCCAAAATTTTTCGGAAAATACAAAAAAATTGAAAAATTAATTTTTTTTGTGTTTTTGTGTTTTTATTTTGACTAAAAAGGGTGAAATTGGTGAGAGATAGCTGAGTAAGGAGTTTCCACTCCTGATACGTATCTCAAACCTATATCGGAACAAGTTAATTTTTGTTTATTTCCTTTTGAATTATTTAATTTGTAAATTCTCTATAAAATTGACTAAAATGGATCTTTATATGTTCAGTTAGCAGATATTATCAACATACATAGAAACATACGGACATGAACTAAAATTGAAAAGTTTGTAATATTCAGTGCTATAGTTTAATTGGAGGAAGCATCTCAAAAAGTGATGGAGTAAAAAAAAAAAACGTCTGAGATCCGAGTTATTAAGTCTGTAAGGGTGTTTTAACACCTAGTGCCCTAAAGCCAATTGGTTTGGGAGTCACTGGCCCAAAGCTCGCTACATGGATCAAAGATGCTGCAAAAATATATATATCTGAAGTCTGAGTAATTAAGTCCGTAGGGGTGTCTTAACACCTAGTGCCCTAAAGCCAACTTGTTTGGGAGCCACCGGCCCAAAGCTCGTTACATAAATGGAAGGTACTGTATATAAATAAAAAATATAGGAAAACAAAAAATCAGAAAAATTATTTCATTGCTACAAAAAGGTGTTAATTCTGATAAAACTTCAGGACAAAAATATTACTCTCTTCTCAACTACACTTGTGACTGTTGTGGGCAAAAATGAGTTGATTAATATTTTGTCGACTGTGTATATGGAGAATGGTAAAAATAATCGGAGAATTTACTTATTCGGTAATTTAGAATGAAACAAAACAACTATTGACTTGGAGTAGAAGTTTCACCTGATTAGTCACTAACTTCTTTATTCTCTTTTCTCTTGTCTTTTTGCTTTTGTGTGCATTAGTTTTATTATCTTTTTACTTTTGTAAAACGTTGTGGGTATCGTTGCTGTAAGCCCTCACGAGACTATAACTCGTCCACTAGGGACACCTAGGGGTTTAAAGGCTTGTTGCATATGCTAAATGCAACCGTGATCCCTACGAAAGTGGCTTAGTTTAATTTTAATTGTTTCTTGTATTTTATTTTATTGTTTTGCTCGAGGACTAGCAAAATGTTAGGTTTGGGGGTGTGATGAGCAGAAAATATATCAATATTTACCGCCCATTTTACTTAATATTTTGTTTAGTTTCTCGGTTTGATGAACGTTTTGATGTGTTTTAGTTTATTTTGCAGATAAAATAATATTGGGACACAATGAAATCATTTAGGACGAAATGTGGGTCAAATAAGGGCAAAAATTGGACTTGACATATTAATTTTGGAGATTGGAAACTTGAATGGCGTTTTAACGAAGTGCAGTTTTGGAAATTCCAGTTTTGTGCATCTGTCGTAATTTAGGCATAAAATTTTAGTCCGATATCAGATTGAGCTAATTCAAGTTCCAGATTAAAGAAGACTCAAAGATCTACAGCTTTGAAAGACAAAATAATTTCTAATTCTGAAGATTTCATGCCCGAAATTGATGAACCATCCAGAAGTGTGTTGTGTGTAATTATTAAAGTCATTTTCAATCATTTTCAAAGCAAAAAAAAAAAAAAAAAAAAAAAAAATTATCAAATCATCACCAAACATGATAAGAGATTAGTGGAGTAATTAATAATGGATTTGGTGGAGCAATTAGTGGAGCAATTAATAATTGATTTGGTGGATGATTTGATGGAGGCAACATTTTGCCTATAAATACCAAGCCATTTCATTTGTAAAATTCATACTTTCTTCTAAGGAATTCCTTAAGAATACTAAGAAGATTGTATCTTGTTTGTTTATTTATAGCTTTTAGTAATTAATTTCCGCTTTCGCACTTTCTTTTCTTTACTTTTCAGTTTTTACTTTCCGCAATTTACTTTTACGCACAATACTTTTCTTTCTTTAATTTTCAGTTTTTACTTTTTAGCAATTTACTTTTCAGCAATTTACTTTAAGCATTTACTTTTCAGCAATTTACTTTCAGCTTTTACTTTTCAACAATTTACTTTCAGCATTTTCTTTTCAGTAATTTACTTTCAGCATTTACTTTCAGCATTTAATTTTCAGTATTTTACTTTATGAATTTTATTTTATTTAAGTTTTTTTTACTACCCGTAAATATGTGTCATAACTAAGCCAGTTATCTGGGGTTGTGATGAAATCCAATATCACCGGTTTATAAGGGGTTAGATTATAGCTTGGGTAATATAAAGATTTATTTATTGAGTCTTAATCTTAATGCTTCTTCATTAAGTGGCCATTAATAAAATTGAACTGGGAAACTTAAAATGAACTAGACATAGGGATTTTAAGTTTAAGACCTTAGACTCAATAGTCCACGATCTTCCTTGAGGATAGATAACCCTTTAATAGATTTCCTTACAGGATAGACATATACCTGTCGGGCGGGGGTAGCCATAATTGGAACTTAAACTTAATGAATCCAGATAATTTGGTTGACATAGACATATGGTTCAATTGGGTTAAACTGAGTATTTGTGTCTGACCATCGACAGAGGCTTACACATAATTTAGTGTTCCAGGTTAATAAATCAATATATTACCCAACTTTAAGATAACCACTTCATCTTTAAAATGATACTGGAAGAAATCACAACCCTAGAAAGTTTTTAATATTGAATTTTCTTAAAACCTACTTTCGAACAATTTTATTTACTTGTTTTTAAATTTAGAATCGTCACCATTTCAAATCAATCAAACAACTTGTTAGATACTAGTAATCATTTGACCTCATAAAATTAATAGATTAGATATTAAGTCCTCGTGGGATTGATATTTTTATACTACTTGAACGATACGTGTGCTTGCGTTATACGTGTGTGTTTACGCCAGTCAAGCTCCAAACTTCATTTGGTGATTCCATGCTCACAAGTTGGTTTACCTATCACCTTAGAGGACCCTTCCTGTGCTAGCATAGGAAAGATTTGCCACAAATCTTCCTTGTATCTTCTTGTAATTTTCGGCCTTGCCAAAATTAGGAGAGAAGCATTTTGGCCCTTGGCCGATTGTGAGGAAGAAAGAGAGAGGATAGTGTGTTGGTTATTTGGTTTCCAAAACCTAATAAAACATATACCAAAAATTAGTCAAAGCTTTTCCAAAAAGTTTAGAAAGTTTTGGAGGCAAAAATGCAATAAATGCATTCCAACAACTCACATCACTCATGAATAGTGACTGGTTGTCAATCACTCAAAGTGACAAGACATCCATCACTTGAATGATGTGCGATGTTACGCGTGATGTGACTTATGGGCCGCACTTGAATTCGAAATGCGAGTGGGCCCGTAAACACTCCCGGGTGGTTCGCTAATTCCGAATTAACGAATTTTCCGTTGCGACGAAATTAAATCTAATTTAATTAAATAACTTTGCCTAGCAAAATTACTATTCACATCGCTTGTGAATTAATTCTAAATTAACTCGTTCGCCCGAATTAAAATCTAATTTCAATTCCGCGTCGAAATCCAATTTCGTATAATATATCGAATATAATATTTTATCGATTAATTCCAAATTAATCGTTCTCTCTCTTTAATAATATTTTATCCCAGAGAAAATATCTCCGCAATTAATCCCAGATTAATTTTCTCTCTCTTATAATTAATCCCAGATTAATAAAGTGCGAGTCATACGTCATCGGTTAATCTTCGGGAAGCGACCCATGAGATCCCCGATATGTTGGCAGTAAATCCGGTCGTCGGACTATCCGAACACGTATGTACCTAGTACTACGTTTTTACCGATTTACAAGACATGGTTGGCTTATAGCAAAGCACCGTGTCTACCTAATTCTCCAGAAATATTCTTACTGGAATATGTTATCTATATCAGGCGTAGTATACGTAGTATTGTGTCTTACGATCCAGCATCGGATGTCACGTGCAAGGCCTTGGGCTGGAAATGTGTCTGCCCCGTACGAAGCACATATCAGATCTCTGGTAACTAGTCTCTATAATCGGATAAACATGACCAAGTCATAATATCCCGATAGCTACAGTATAAAAGAGAACCAGTTCTGTATCCTATGTGATCATCATCTCCACTATGACTGGAGTGATACTTCCATCTCGACATCACACCCAATACACTACGATTCTCAATATACCCAGAAGAGGCGTACACATAACCTGTTAAAGCCCTGGACGACCAAAACCAAAGTATATTAATTGTCGCAAGTATTAGCGGTGCAAGTCTCAAGTTAAGACCAAATACACCTACCCTGATTCAGACTTCTGTAGACAACAGAACCTGGGCGATGCTGTTCTAGGCTCGCGGCCTAGTTGGGAAGTACGAAATAACATGGAGTCGCCACCCGGTATGAACCGGGAAAATGAGATTTAAGGCCGCACTCACCCCTCGCAAGGGAAGACCTCAAACCGTTGGGTTCGGAATGGTCCCTTACTTATGTCACTTGTAATGAAAGGATTTATGTAATAATTTAATCAAGTTTAAGTAACACTTATTTACAAGAGTATCATGCTTCTAAATTCACATGCATACATCAACAAGTTCATCACAACATGCAACATGTCATGGCAATCTCATGAACATTTCTCAATCATATGATATGGAAAACTAAGAACAACCTAATCATGCTTGAATACTATCTCATGAACATATTAACCAAATAACATGCTAACAGTCTAATCATGCTTGAATATCATCCCAAGAACACATAGAATGGATAAATGCAGGAATACAAATAATATGATTGGCTACATAATACAAGAAAGATCAACCAAGAGGCAATTATGCATGAATATGATGAGACAGACTCAGTTCAGTCTGTTGGCGTTCGTGTAGCGTTCGTAAACGCGTTCGAACGGTAAATAGAAGGTTCGCGTTCGTATAGCGTTTGAGAACGCGTTCGAACGGAACCAGACCTGATGCATGATAAGACTAAGAAAGTGTGTATGCGTTCGCGTAGCGTTCGAGAACGCGTTCGAACGGGAACAGAAGGTTCGCGTTCGTATAACGTTCAATAACGCGTTCGAATGGATCCAGACCTGATGAAACAAAATGCATGCGCGTTCGAGTAGCGTTTGTAAAACGCGTTCAAACGGAAAACAGAAGGGTCGCGTT